>JACATO010001081.1:167500-220000 GCA_018389105.1 Nautilus pompilius
AGGAAGAAACACTTCTTTACTTTACGTCTATTTATCAATCGTTCGTGTTGTCTTGGAGATGCTGATGACATTACCGCATCGTGGACTGAATGTATATTTGGAATTCTTCAGACAGGTGATATTTGATGCCTTCCGGGTAAAACTTATTAAGGACAGTTACGGCGAGTGTCACCGTAAGACTACAGGATATATAGTTTTGGTGATAACATCATCTTTAAAGATTCTTCTTTTTCAGAATCATTACGGAAGTCGATCGTATCATTGCTGTGGACATTAAAATATATATTAAAAAAAATATACTTAAACAAAAACCATTTAAAAGCATATTGTTTAGTAAAAAACACCACAGTATTGAATATTAAAGTCGGTTTACAGACGCACCGAGTTGGATTTAGTGCAACATTGGGGAATGTCGTAATCGAAATATTTATAAAACAGCCAATTATTAAAAATATCTTTAAAATTCAGACAAAACGCATTATTATCTTAGTACTTAGCGACAAGGTTTAGCTATTCCTGCTTTCTAAAATCTACGGTACTGCGACTTAACCATCCGTGTGTCACCTCAGTTTTTATCCTATAGTTAGTCAGCAAACTCGAAATGCAAAATACGTGAGGAATGTCCTAGGTGTCAACAACCCTTACGGCTCAACTGCGGGATTTGAAGGGTAATAAAGTGCGAATGCGCCCTCCCAGGTGGCATACAGAGGGTTAAGTGAGATTAAATTCTAGTATGTTACCGTTACTAGGGATTACTCATTGAGAACCTTTCTTAACGTTTGTAAGGGGTCTTGGAGACGTGTACGCAGTGCTATAAATACTCTTCGGTTCCCAAGCAAAGCGGTTTGCTCTGTTCTTGATGCTAAGTGGGATTTTCTGACACAGGACCCTGTCGAAATAATCAAGGGGGGGGGAAACGCTTTAGAAACCAACCGCTACCGCACTCTAATGGCGGAGACATTATTCCACGGTACCGACGCCTATAGACGCGACCCGGTTCTAGAGTTCTTATGGACCTCGCCGTAAATTCGAGTTGTGGATGGAAGAATTAGTAAACCTTCCCTCCTGTCTCTAGTAGATATACAGTACTAGGATTTTTGTTTACTGTTTCCCGTATCGACAAAGCTTCACACTCCAAGCGGTGCCATGTTATTCCGACAGAGCTGCTGGAGTAGAATTAAGGGGCTCCGCGCACCATTGCGTCCTTTTCTACAGTCGTCTCACTGCGACCTGGTCTAACATCGCATTATGTCACACTTCACATACTTCCAGTCTTTTAAAATTCAGATGAAATGGGTAACCAGACTCTTGAGTTATGCTCCAGATATTGTATACAAATTTAATATGCTCATTACTAATATCACCTTTAAAAGTGCGTCACTGCTTTTTATTTTCTTCAGAGTACTATAGTACAAAGACAAGGGGAGAGAGAGAGGAGGGAGATGACGTCCGATATATATATATATATATATATAGAGAGAGAGAGAGAGAGAGAGAGAGGAGAGATTACGTCAGTCAGCACAGAGAGAGGGAGATGACGTCAGTATATATATATATATATAGAGAGAGAGAGAGAGAGAGAGATTACGTCAGTCAGCACAGAGAGAGGGAGATGACGTCAGTATATATATATATAGAGAGAGAGAGAGAGATTACGTCAGCACAGAGAGAGGGAGATGACGTCAGTATATATATATAGAGAGAGAGAGATGACGTCAGTCAGCACAGAGAGAGGGAGATGACGTCATAATAATATAGAGAGAGAGATTACGTCAGCACAGAGAGAGGGAGATGACGTCAGTATATATATATATAGAGAGAGAGAGATGACGTCAGCACAGAGAGGGGGGAGATGACGTCAGTATAGATATATATATATATAGAGAGAGGATGACGTCAACACAGAGAGAGATGACGTTAGTACATATATAGAGAGATGACGTCAGTATATATATATATATAGAGAGAGAGATGACGTCAGCACAGAGAGGGGGAGATGACGTTATTATATATAGAGAGAGAGATTACGTCAGCACAGAGAGAGGGAGATGACGTCAGTATAGATATATATATATATATATAGAGAGAGAGATGACGTCAGCACAGAGAGAGATGACGTTAGTACATATATAGAGAGATGACGTCAGCACAGAGAGAGATGACGTTAGTACATATATAGAGAGATGACGTCAGTATATATATATATAGAGAGAGAGATGACGTCAGCACAGAGAGAGATGACGTTAGTACAGAGAGAGAGAGAGAAATTGCTTCTGTTCCAGCCATCAGTGAAAGTGTAAATAGTTTACGCTGAACCCCTTTAAAAAAAAACAACAAAAAGAACATATGTACATCAATCAGAGTCCCACCTTCAAACAAGAAGAGCTTATCATTAACCCAAGTAAAAGGTTCTAAAAGAAACAATATTTACTTGCAGGTGAAAAATAAATAAAAGGACTTGTAAAACAAATCAAGTCAAGTTAAATACAACTCTCTGTTTCTTTTATACACTGTAACCCGCCGCTTCAAACGACGATTTTCGTAAGATAAATTTTGTAATTTTCCAATTATTAGATTAATACTGAATTTTATAAATTTAAAAATACCTGTCGGTTTTCTTTCTTGTTTTTCTTTCATTAACTCGCCACTATCCAGTGTAGAAAGAAACCTCGTCTTTAAATTTGGCTTTTGTCAGTGTAGCATCTGAACTAAAATTGGGATGCTGGTAAAGCTAGGTTTCTAACACTGTATCTAAGATAATAATAAATAATACTATACATATGGTGGTTACCGTATTTATACTGAACTAAAGAATATCATAATTTTAAAATATTCGTGCAAGAATGAAACTCCCTCCCAGAATTAAATAAATTTGACTAAATCATTTTTTTTTAAATGACTGAATACTATTAAATTAAATTTTTAATAGATTTAAATTAGCCATATTAATAATTTAAATAGAACATTTTAAACATTTAGGTGGTGCAGTTGATAAACAGCTATGATTGAAAGCCCGAGTTGGAATCCCGGACTGGAGAGGCTCGATTTTGTGAACCTATGGTTTCTTCTCCTCCACGAAGCCGCCTCGTGCGTTTTTTCTTCTGTACACTCCGCCTTCCCAAATCAATTATTCTGTACGATCGCCGTGGTGAGACTCGGGATCTGCCTGAACTGCTAGAAAAAGAGAGGTTCTCTTGACGTCTATCAGTACAAGAGGAATAAAAATAACAAACTCGTTTCTTACAGTATTTTGCTCGACTGAGCACAATTAAGTACACTTTTAAAACATCATTAAAGAAGCGAATTTTTGCTAAACAAAAAAAAAGAAGACTCGAACAAATAAATTTAGCAATGAACTCTGATTTATTTAATATTTTCTGCACACGGTAGAAACATGCTGCAAAGCAAAATTGTCAATCGTTTGCATTTAGAATCGGTTTTTTTTCCCTTGCATCAAATCCGATAGCGTTTGTCCTCATTATGTTTCAGTAAATTCTTTCGGATGATTAACCCTTTTGAAAAATATTCTCCCTTGTCTAGTAACGCGTTAAATTTTGTATTTCTTGTTTTTGTTTTTAGTTTCTGTAGTGCTTATTTTGGCGTCATCTTAAATATTGTTGTTTTCACTTTTAGCTTAAACATCCGGCCTAAACTTCGGCAAGTTCGACGTAGGACTGGATTTCCGTCAACCTTGCAGCACCGCCAGGTGCAGTCGCCCAATCTCTCGAAGTTAGCTGGAACGGACGGGATTTGGTGAAGGTTGTTCTTATACCGTTTGTTGCTTCAGTGAGATGGCATCTTTGTATAATCTGTCAACGGTTTGACGTCAAATGCCAAACTGTCAATTCGACGCTATTTTGAATTCTATTTCTATTAAGATTTCTTGAGACATTCTTGCTCACACACCTCTCCCTTCTTTTCATCTTCGGAAATTCGTATTGCTCGCGTTCTTAGTAGCGGTACCAAGATTAAAGGATACTCACCTGTCGGGGATAAGTGAAGATGCGTTTCTGCGATTACCTCTCAACACCCTGACCTTCGTGTTTAGAAATTGTCGTTAAAGTCGGTTATAAAGCTGAACCAAATCGTGAGAACCGACATAAAACTTAGAAAAACTTATTTTGAAAAAAAAGAGTAAACTGTGAAAAAGATCGAACTAAGCTACACCAAACTAAAGTAAAAAACTAACATATTTATTGTAAAAAAAAAAAAAATTTACAGTGAGTTGGAGCTGAACAAAATCCCTACAGATTTATGACAAAATATGGTATTTTTAAATATTTGTCGTTTTATTTTGCACCGAACGAGGAAAATTTTAGCGTGGAGAAAGGCTTTTCCGTCTGCGACTCTAGCGCCCCACACTACAACACACACACACCACACACACACACACACACACACGGAAACGTAAGTAAATTAATAAATAATCCAACGACACCGCATAGTTGCGTACGAAATCATGTGACGCGTCACAAACTTCCAAAATCGGTGGATCATACGCACGTGAGCATGACGATGTCGCCAGCATCACTTGCGCGGAAATGGCCACGTGATCAGAGGTTTCCTGTAGCGGACCAGTAAAGAGACTGGAATTGCCCATTGTGTTAGAGGTCATCTCCGTTGTACAGATGCTTAGGATAAACAGATGATTAAAAAAAAGGAAAGAAGCAAAATTGGTCTCGCAGAACAGATCCGACGACGAGACCCGGTGGCAGAGAGAGATGCCGGTACCTTCATCAAGCAAAAGTGGACCATTCATCTCAAGCATGCACGGATGATGTGCCAGCTGCGTAGCAACGCTTAGTACTGACTGCGCCTGTCAGCATGTGATTAGTTATGCCTCTATAAGCAGGGTTAAGTGTATCCCTAGATATTTCAGCCTAGGATTATTAATTAGTATTATTTGCTGTCAGGATGCTGTGGAAAGTAAGATGCGACTAGACCATGCCTTTTGTATTGCACCATTTACGACAACATCACAACATTGGCAAGGAATTCTACATTTTAAAATGAAATCCCGTATACCACCAAAAAGTTTAAAAAATAAATATGGCTTCACGTGAAGAGTGTAGGGATGTTCCTTTTTTATTTTCGTGCATTTTAATTATTCATAACAGTCAAAAACCCATGTGTGCCCAAGTAAGTTCACAGGAGTTTGAGTGGGTATCTAAATTGAGTACTAAAAGTTATATCAAAGAGTTTAAACGAACAACCAGAAAGTAGAAAATGTTATTATCAATGAAAGGAAAGAAAAGTAATTACATATTAATTAGCTAAACTGTGTGTGAGTTTTCATTATGTTAGAAATATTTTTCGTGACAAGTAGCATATATTACCAGTGGTTAAAAACCGCACTGAGAAATAGTTTCTCATTCCGTCGGGCTGGTATAAACCGCACTGAGTTGTCCCTACTTCGCATTGTAAGAATTATCTTCTTACTGAAAACTAAATCTCAACTGATTTGTATTTATTTATTTAATATTTCGTCAACTTTATTTAGACTATGCTAATAGGTTCTTCCAATTTCGTCATGATTTTGTTTGAGTTTATTTTCACAGACTGACTGACGAAGACGGTTCTTACTGCTTGGACACGTGACTTCACGTCGGCTCCGTTTTCACGAAGGACTACATTTCTAAAAGGTGAGAAGGATTCTTCTTGGAACGCAGTGTGTTAATGGAATTTCTATTAGTTCAGGGAGAAAAGAAAAGAAAAGAAAAACACAAAACAGAGATCGTTATAGCGCAGAGGCTTAAGAAATATCCAAGGTTTCCTCGAGCCGATCCTCCCATTCTTCGATCACTGGGAAATACCGCCAAAGTGGCTGCGCCCTTCGCGAACGGTGGTTTCAGGCCCGACTCAGGACGAGGTCAGACAGCCGATGGAGCCGTCCACTCCGATGTGGCCGTTCCTAATTAACTCACCACTCTAAACACTTACGTTCCAAACAAAATCCGCACCTGCCCTTTCTCCGACCACTTAAATGCATCGGGTTTCGTTAAACCGACGGGCAGAATTAAAAAGCAGCAAATAACCGCAAAAACAATGGATTGCGATTCCTTTCTACGTCGAGCGTTTGAGGAAACGTCAGGACTTGAGGGGCTCGGGAAACGATTGACGCGAACTGCCTGTTGATAATTGTGAACTGACAATAAAGCCGCCAGGTGGCGCGTGCAACTTCCTTTCCCCTTATAAATGACGCTCTTCTGACTGGGAGTAAAGAAAATTTCTCCTTTTATGTTTTTTTCTTCTTTTCAATTCCACCAACGGTTATTTTTAAGAGTTTTCATGCTTCAGTTCTACATCTGTCTTTCCAAGATCTTCACCCAAGATTAACTTTGGTCTTTTCCACAACCATGTCGACGAAAAGATACGTTCACATACTTACAACCTCCTTCTTCCCCCCTCCCCTCCCGGAGGAATCAGCAGTAAGCAGTCTGATTTAAAAGCTTGGCAGGTATAGTCGGTCGGTTTTGGGGTCTAGTACCTCGCACGCGCACACACGACAGTCGATCAGTCATAACCGAACACCTGCCACCCATATGAAGTCACCTACCTAGGCAGAGCCTGTGGTAGGATGTTCGCCCAGTTTGTGTGTGTGTGTGTGTTGTGCGCGCGTGCGCGCTGGCTGGCGATGTCTTACACGTCCATATATTTTTTCCTTCTGATTTTGTACGCAGATGTCTACAGGGGAGACAACCCCTCCCCCCCTCCCAAACGAGAAAGCATAGCACTGCGGTTTTCCACCGAGAGCACGCCGCGAGGGACCAGGAACCGTCCGACTTCGGCAAGGAAACACCTACAGTAAATCTTTTAAAGCGTGGAAAGAAACCCACGCGGCTCGGCTGGCTGTTGGAAAAGAGCAACAGAAACCGCGCCTGGAAGGGGTGAAGGGGGGGGTGAGAGAGAGAGGATACCAGAAACTGAGTCCGTCCGCCGCGAGGATCGAACACTGGCCTTCCACAATTATCTCGAAGGTGTTCGATAAAGTTGTATGTACCAAGACATCGAATTACGCGGCTTGTGACGTCACAAAACCAATAATTAGCATGCTACCTCATAGCTTAGAGGTGGATTACTACATTCGGTACGCCATGGGACACGATGATACTACATTGCACCATACAGCACATGTCGAATGTAATGACATAAACTATATGATTTAATTGTAATACATACAAAAATGTTGTCGTTTAACGATGTATTACGGCGCATCACACTGAGCTAAAATAGAGCATATTACTCACAGAATATATTATTCTATGCTGCCACCAAGATGATAAATAGATCGTTATGCTGTGAGGTGGCAGAAGCCATTTTGGCAACAAAAAAAAAAAAAAACAAAAACAAAAACAAAACTGTAGATTGCGAAGGTGACGTCAGGTGCTTATTTCATTCGGTCGGGACCGGTCCGCCAGCCGTTTTCCCAAATCACACGTGGATTTTCGTACAAAGGTTGTGGTTAGGAGACTCGTATTATTAGCACGGCAGCCTCTTCCAGCACGAACATACTGTCAGAAGGGCCTAGTGGCGCTTGCTGACAGGGTTGAACGGCTTCGTCGCGGTGCGGCGGCTAATCCTGGGACGTAATGACCGTGGCCGAGAGGACTCGGACAATGGTTGGTCACACCGGCTGTGTATCGGCGCTCCGACGACTGTTTCTCCTTTTTAGGGGCCGCGTAGCTTAGATGAATAGACAGATCCCCGATGTCTCTGGCCAGCACACGAGTTTAATCATAAAAAAAAAAACAACAACCTCCCGTTTAATGGAATTCTTTCTATCTCTCTTAGCGCCCTGACGATCACTGAGCCAATGGAAATGTCAGATGTGCCTGACATCAATCTTTGTTGTCTATTTCTTGAGAGATTTTACATGGAAACGTGGCTTTGATGAAATGTTTTTGGACATGGTCTGGTGGTCCTCTTAGAAATTAGATTTACTACTTGAGCTGAAGTGTTTCCTTCCGACACAGAGGCTTGGCGCGGATCTATTTTCCCTGACGATGGGAAATGGGGCGGAAGATTATAAATCTGTGCGAGTTCGCGAAAACATCGAATCCTATCTTTACGTTGTTTTTTTTTTCTTCTTCTTCTTCTTCTGATTCTTTAAAAACAAAACAAAGTAAAACAACAAATAGATAAATAATAAAATTAGCTGTCCGTTAGGAAATAGCCTTCAATTGTACGAGCATGAATTCTGAATCGGTTTCTACCCTTTACCAGAATAACGTTTGCTTGGGGTCTCTCTCCCCTCGCCTGGATGAAGATGACAATACGTGGTTCACCTTGACTAAGACGAGAGGAACGTTCTCTTTTACCTTAACAACCAAAATGATATACCAATCTCATTCATGGCTTACACAAATCTTGTTCCCAAAATACCCAGCCCTTCACCCCTCCGTCAACCCCTAGCTAGCTAGGGCAGACTAAATGTAAATCCACCACTCGATGTTGTCGGGGAAGTGCTCTTACACCATCAGCAATTAATCCAGTGATCCATACCTTCAGCTGTAGCTAAACTAGAGCTGGAAATTAAAGCGCTGGGAGAGTAAGTTTCCATTATTAAATGCTTCAATTTTAAGAGATTCTATCTCAAGCCGGTGTGCGACTGGCGCACAAAACAAGGAGAACGATGCAGATATTTATAACGTGCGTTACACAAAACCATATATACTGGTCCAGTTGATGGAGCTAGAATGATCACAAAACTGTTCCTATGGGATAGGGCCAAAAAAGTGGGTGTCAACATGTTCGGTAGTTTAAACCAGAAAGGCCATTTTTGTCTCACCTGCTGGGGGAATGACTTCACCTTTCAGTATTTCTTACACGAATACACGTGTGGGAATCTGCTTGACGGTATCCACACACACACACACACACACAGAGAGATTTGTTTATACAGTAAAACTACGCTCCAAGTCGGGCTTCGACCCGTAATCTAATCCATTATGCGCAGATTTCTCGTCAATGAAAGCTCGAACGGGTTCTCTCTCATTTTTCTAATTATATGCCATTCCTCAAAATGTTTCTTTAGGCAGAAATAAATATTAACAAGAGAGTCGTTTGCTAAGGTTGGGGGGGGGTTACTTATCGAATAAAAATTTACGATATTTATTTCGTATTTGACTTTGTTGGTGACATTGAAATATTTCTTTATATTTGTTTCTGTATAATGATTTGTTATTTTTAATATATAGCGTTTTGTTTTTATTGAGAACACGAACATTCAACCTTCATACGGTATGTATATCGGAACGCAGTTACCTCCCCCTTTCAAACGTTGGCTTTTTTTAGGATCTGTCAAACCCGCTGAGCTATTAACTACGTCATACCTTTGCTGAGGTTGGGTTGAAAACCGTTCCTAGCTTTAAGATTAACAGTGGGAGGAAACGAAAAGAAACGGGCTAGCGGAGAAGAGCGTGAAAACCAAATATGAACCCTGGCCGCCGTGTTATTATTATTTTTTATTATTATTATTATATATTATTATTATTACCTTCCGGAGTTTTATCATCACGTTTGCATATTTGTCTGATCGTGACGTCAGCTTTCGTCGTCTCAGCTTTTGCGCGCTCGCTCTGTGACGACACCGCCAACGGTAGTCACGTGACCGCGATGGCCGACACTTTTTTTTTTTTTTAAATTTAGCCTTCTCTCCGGGTACCGCTGTAGTTTTGCGCGAAGCTGTTAACTCTCGTGGTTGTAATTAATATTTCTTACGGATTAAAAACAAAATTAAAATATCAAAAAAAAAAAAAAGGGGGGGTCATTAAATTAAAATTATTTTCACCTTTTACTTACGAAGCACCAATAGGCGAATCATGCAGTGCTTTCTGATCTGACGCGGATTAACTAATCACGGGCGTCTAATCCAAGACAAAGGGGGGGGGGGTTATAAGTGACTCGGTTTACCGACATGCGCCGATAAGTCACCCTGATCCTCCTGAGCGGTGCTCCGCGTAGGGTCCGTTTATTAGCACACTTCCGATATCCTAAACTTTAATTTCCGCATCGATAAAGGTATTGACACCCGAAACAAACTACCAGCCTCTTTTGTATGTAAGTCGAAGGGTTAATCGGCTAAAAAAAAAGTGGGGGGGGAGAGCGAAAGCCACTCCGACGGGTGGTGCTGGTGGCAAGATAAGCCCCGTGACGGGCTCACTGCTGCGCCGTGACTTAGACGACGCGCGCGGCCAGGTCAGGTACGGGCTTGGCTGCCTGCCATCGTTCTGGTTGTCTACTCCGCGCTTGAATTCTGATCCGTACATACACCGGTCATTTACGATGCGTAATAACGGCGATTGAATTATACGAAAGAACTGGACTGGGTGAGAGCTCCCGACGACGACCCATTCCCGCACCTGACTGGTCAAATAAGCTCGGCGAACGTCGTCACCGGTGACTGTTCGCTTCTCAGCGAAGGGGACACGCCCTCTGTCGGTTTATATTTGCACGACGCCGAGCAACAGGTATCCCGGGTAGTACACGCTGGCCAGTTTGTCTCGGAATCAAAGTAGAAACATCATCCAGTGGCGCATTAACTAAAAACTAACTAACCAACTACTTACCGCTCATTTAATTTAGCTGGGTTAAACATGCTGTCTTTTTGTTGTTGTTGTTGCGGTTTTCTTCGGTTATTTCCGGGTCGTAGCACGTATTTGAAAGGGGGGAGATAACTGTGTTAATCCCAAGTTGTCTGATATAATTATTTTAGCCATCAATGCCGAATAGTTCAGTCAGGTCAGTTGCAAAGATATTATACAAAACACGAAATATTCACCTTCTGTTGGTTATGGAGTCTGATTAGCAAGTGGGAATTAATTTTCGTGGAAAATAACCGAATCACGTAAATCACAAAATTAAATTCCAAACAAAATGAAATATTTTAAAAGTATTTCCCACATATTTTTACTATTATTGTACTTTGATTTTTTTTTTTTTAAATTAATAAAACGTGGTTGCACTAAAAACACGGACTGATTTCTGTGACAAACCGAAACTTTAGAGCAGTCTCTGGGCTTCCGTTTCCCCACACGATTAGGTGTTAGAAAATAATTTTAAATAGTAGATGTATTAATGAGTGAAATAAATAACCATCAGGTAAAGTCAGTAGCTACAGTATTAATCAATTTAAGAATCGTACTGCATGGCCATTTCTCTTTCCTGGGGTTACCTTAGATAAACAAACCAACCACCGTGGCTTTTCTACTTTGTCTTAACTGATGAATTAAAGTAGAGGAATACAGAGTTTTAACCAGTCGGACTCTTCGCCAAGTTTCGACGACGTAAAACCTATAGTCTTTTTACTCTCCCAGCTATAGCGGAGTGCCGACGCATTCCTAATCTCCCAGTCAACTCGTTAAGGTGACCTTCCATTTGCGGCAGAGAATCGAGGATGACCCCGAATTCTCCGGCTGACTCATACCTAACCTACCTGGATCTTACACTAGAGGTATGTCAGTAGTCAGACTCGGGGATCAAACTCTTGGCTATTTATATTCCGTCTGGAGGAGAGACCAACTAAAGTGACAGGCCGACTGGCCCTGGTTCGCTTTTATCTGGGTTTCGATGCGTGATGTTTATCATGTGGGCGGGTAACTGGAAACCTGAAGGAAAATAAAGATTTGATAAAAGTAAAAAAAAGAAAAAGAAAAAAAGAGATAAAATTAGACTGAAACAGTTGCCTCGTTAAGAAAAATGTTAAACCATTTTTCTTTCCGTGGTTAATTAATGGTATTCGGTCAGTCGATTAAATGCGCAACATTCCAACCCAGTCGAAAACAACACTTGAGAGAGAGAGAGAGAGAGATGACATCACTATAAAGGGATATGACGCCAGTCAGGGGGAGAAAGAAAGAGATGACATCAGTAAGGGATGGAGAAAGATATGACGTCACTACTGAGAGATATTACGTCAGTACAGAGAGAGATATAACGCCAGTCAGGGGGGGGAAAAGAAAGAGATGACGTCAGTAAGGGATGGAGGAAGATATGACGTCACCACTGAGAGATATCACGTCAGTACACAGAGAGAGATGACATCACTATAGAGAGACATGACGGCAGTCAGGGGGGAGAAAGAGATGACGTCAGTAAGGGATGGAGGAAGATATGACGTCACTACTGAGAGATATTACGTCAGTACAGAGAGAGATATAACGCCAGTCAGGGGGAAAAAAGGAAGAGATGACGTCAGTAATGGATGTAGGAAGATATGACGTCACTACCGAGAGATATTACGTCAGTACAGAGAGAGACAATTGCATAAGAAATAATAGACTGTTTTGAAACAGACAAGTTTCCACCTTCGCCCAACGATGCAGTGCTATGAACAACTAAGTGATTAATACCAGCAGAACTTCATCTCTGCGTAGTCAGCCTTTTGCGTGTAAAACTGCACTGTACGATTGTTTCTTCACCTATCGACTAATATAAACTCCCCTGACTTTATATACTCTCAATTTAAATGTCTGCGATTTTAATTTTATATACTTCCGCTTTATTAAAAATGGCTTAACCATGCAAGACGCTGTGGCCAGTGCTAAACAGAACAGACACAACCACGCACCTTAAAAGTCTTGGTCTGTGACGACGTCGTGCTGCTATTATATACAGAATGTTCTGGTCTTTTTGTCAGGTGTTGTACTGTAAACACTATTCTCGAAGAATAACTTATGGATCTTTGTAGCTCACTTCCAGAAGGTATCGTATAGGTTAAAGAAACACCAAGAGACCTGCTTTTCCACGGTAGTTTCACGAGCCGGTCAGCGTGGATCCGTTCGGGCAGACATCGATGTTCCACGGGAAAAGGAGATAAACGAATATTTAAGATGGCAGGCAGACAGAGCACGAAGCTCGGGGATTTGCTGTCCTCACGGGCACGACACGGGGTTCTGCGGAACGTTATCGTCTCGCGTATGCATTCACCAGCGTAACTATGGAAACTTTAGAATGCTTTTGAAATGGCTTCGGGTCACCACTACCGGGCAAATAAAAACTTCGGCTTTGGTGGATCAAGCCGGCGAACGTACGCAGAGTTTTCGGAGAAGCACCAGTGACAGGTATGAGACAAACCTTCGATAACGGACGCGATGCAGGTGTGTTTCTCCATGGGAGCAATGCCCTGGTATCCATGGACATCACCTGTGCGCATACATTCGATTTTAAAAAATTATTATTATATTATTATTATTATTATTATTATTATTATTATTATATCACCCCTACGTTTCAATCTCGCTTTTGCATATTTTTGTTATTGTTCGCACCGCTACTGATGATGGATTATAGTATCCCTCAATCCAAAGAGCCAACGATCTCGTTACTGGAGAACCAGTACTTGATGCTGAGCTTTGCTCGAGGTGAACCCGAAATCATCGGACTTTGCTCACGATACAGCATCTGTTGTAGCAGTTTCGGCGGATGTAACTACGGAGCTAAACACGTACGGACCGATTAAGTGGCATTTTAGTCCAGACGAAATACAGAATGTGGTTATTGCCCAGTTGCACGCAACCCGTCACGAGAGATCGCGTAATAAGTGGCAGACTCTCTAGTGCGCGGCGTCAGGACTCGAGCCTCGTTTAAAAACCCGCCCGGTAAAAACTGAGCTCTAACTTCCTGTCAACGATATTGCAATATCATTATTTATTTCTTTGTCTCTCTGTGCCTGCGCGAGTTATCCCCCCCTTCCATCATCTCTCCTCTCCCCACACCCGGATACTCCTGTTTCAACCGAGCAAAAACAGCTGGTAAAAAGTAATATTCACGATGGAAGTAAAATGGTCAATGTACCGTCTCATCCAAATCCAAAAGGTGGCGCGGTGAACTGACTCTGAATATCACGTCTGCCGTGGAGCGAAGACTCTTGGCGAGACACAGTTGGCGTCCGGTCAAACGAAGCATTGGTCGCGTTGTTGTGACACCAGATCACGTGAGAGTACCATTTTCGGCCTCGTCGCGGACTGGACACGTGGACAGTAAACACGCAACGATCATAACGCATCACTGCCCTGTATAACGGATGGCGCTTAAATGCGATGTCATGGATCTGGTGCGATGTTGTAGTAAAAACGTACTTGACAATTTTTGGGCATTTCCCAAAATCAAATATGATTCGTATTCCTTAAAAGCTTGGTCCGATGTTAAAACAAAGTTTATTGCGTAGTATACCCCCAAACAGTGAAAATTGTATGTTTAATGACTAAATAAGGAGTCTTTTTATCCGTTTGCTTAGCGGTCTCCCCCTCGACTATACCCCTTACGACTCTTCCCAACGAACGGAGACTCGAAGCTGTATTGTCAGTTTAATGCTTTTTAAAAACCAGCTCAGCAGTGCTAGAAACACTGCCTCAACAGATTTACCTGTCATGGGTGTATTCCAGACATTCCCTAAGATGGTGTTCAACAGTTTCGGCCATCGCTCCTATCCCATGAGCTTGGCCATTTAACCTGTACGTGATCTGCTGATGTTAATTTACCCGTAGATCCCCTGGGTAACTTTCGAGAATCTCTCGGCTCGTTTTACAGTTTATTTCCTCAGCTCAAAGGATGATGCAGTTACGATTCCGTTGAGTCTGTGAGGCCAGAATAGAAAACAGGTATAATTTTTTCCTGTATCGAAGATTTATTTATTACACCAGAAGTGAATCTCTCTCTCTCCTCTTTTTTTTTTTAAAAAAAATTATTATTATTATATGGAACGAAAAGGTTGTTGCTATAAAGCTTACAGCTTCTTTCCAAGACTTTCTCTTCTACTAGTTTGAACGATTTCTTCCAACCCGGGTCTTTTCGCGTTCGTCCTGGACTGAACTTACCTCGAGAGATGTTTTCAGACGGCCAGTGTCATCTCTTAGATGTCTGGGTAAGAGTAATTAATCACAAGAGAGCGCTAGCCGCTGTCAACCTCCCCGGAGCCGGATGTTTGACCTGATGACGCATGTGGGTCACGCTCCATTGCCCTATCTGTTTTTCGTTTTCACAAAGCATACTTGTGGGGCACCGGAAATTTCGTCGAGTGTACTTACCAAAAAGAAGAAAAACAACAACAGTAACTAGATCAAATATACCGGAAAGCTACTACATCTTTTAAAAATTAATTCTCTGTCTGTTGGTGCCAATGTCTGTGAACTTTTGTTCTTGTTCCTAAATCCACGGTTTTCAAATTGTTTGTATCGATTGTCGTTCTTGTTTATATCACGTGGTTACAGAAGTTTTGTTGGTATTTATATTATGTTAATTTGGGGTACATGTTTTGCATGCTTGTGAAGGTGTGTGTAGGTAAGTTATATATCGTTTTGTAGCATGTGCTTTGGCATACATTATGCAAAACCTACCTTTTTAAAAACTATAACATGGATATTTGTTTCAGGGCTCTGAGTGAAGCGTGGATGAAAAGTTTTTCGTGCCATTTTGCTTCACGAGTTCAAACCAGGCCACAAAGTAAGGGAGGCAACTCGTAACATTAAGCAAGCATAGGGCAAGGACACAGAAGATGAGCGCACAGTGCAAAGATGGTTTGTAAACTTTCGATCAGGAGATGTGAGCCTCGAAGATAAGGAACTTGGACGTCCTTCCAGCTGTGATGACGACCATCTGAAAGCCTCAGTCGAAGCCGATCCAAGAAAAACAGTGCGAGAAATTTCTGGAGAGCTTGACGTAAGCACTGCAACTGTCTTCCGGCAACTTGACGCAATCGGCCAGGTGAAACGGCTTGACAAGTGGATGCCTCACGAGTTGAATAAACAACAACAAAATCGTGGAATGGAGATCAGCTCTTCGCTTGTCATAGGAAACAAAAACGACCCATCTCTTGACCGAATCATTACGTGTGATGAAAAATTTCTCGACACAGACAAGGCGCCATTCCAAAACCCAGCCTCTACCAAAGAAGGCCATGGTTACTGTCTGGTGGACTGCAACTGGTGGTGAAAAGTCCTGTCGTGAATTAAACATTGTTCATTAGAAACTCTCCAAACAACAGCTGGCATTAGTGAATCAAAGAGGCCCATTCCTGCTCGTCCTCATGTTGCAAAAGTGACTCTTCAGAAACTGAACACTTTGGGGTACGAAGTTCTCCCTCATCCAGCCTATTCACCAGACCTTTCTCCCACAGACTACCACCTTTTCAAACACCTGGACAGCTTCCTCCGTATGAAATCCTTCTCCAACCAAGCAGCAATTGAAACTGCCTTCCAGCAGTTTATCGACTCCAGAAATCCAGATTTTTTTTCAAAATGGTATAAATGCGCTGGTAACTCGTTGGCAGAAGTGTATCGATTGTAAAGGAACTTACTTTGATTAATAAGCTTCATGTTCGGCAACGATATGAAGTCTCATTGTTGCGGTAAAAGAAACGACAAAACCTTTGTAACGACCTAATATTTTGTTTTTGTTATTGGTATTATGCTTTGCTTTATTATTGTATTTTAGAAGCAGCAGACACAAGCAGCGGAAGCCATAATTATAGATTTACCAATAAAATAATAATTTATCAAATCTAAAGAAATTTATTTCGATAAAAAAAAAGGTTTGAGCCAAAAGTTGAAAAACAAATTTTTAATGCGTATAGAGTGCTTAAATAGGTGTAACTATATACGCTAATAAACTGATTTATACATTATATAAAGGGTATTTTTATTTCCGAGTCCACAATTGTGACTGCCAATATATCTATAACCAGTATTTATTTATTTACATTGCGATAGTATCGAAGACCTTTTGCTATTTTGTCTTGAAATCATCGGTATCCTTCCCGTTTATGGTGAGTCGCAGAGCCGGGGTGCAGAGTGTTTCGGGTAACGATAGCGAACAACAACAAAAAAGTTTGACACCGGATAAAATGAAACTGCGAGGTAGACAGCTCCCGCTTATCCAGTTTCATTCATATTACTGGATTTTCCCGACTATGCTAACGCGTGAGTAATCTCTCAAGGATGCGAGAATAGACGCAAAATTAACCGGACCATGAGACAGACCCTCGTTGCTGCTGTTCCTTCATAACGACACCACACGGGTGCCATCTTTAAAACTGTCGAGACCAACCCCTGACGGGAAAGCATAAATAATTGTCAGCTCTGACGTGGGCGTCATGATAACGGCTTAACTAGATATTTGGCATAGACAGTCGCGTCTCCAGCCCAAGTAAGGGAATAGGGTTTTTATTTCTCTACATAACAGTTTTTATAAAAAAAAAAACATGTCGGGAAAGTCAAAAGCCTAATGGCGAAAGATTCCGGTTCTTGGATTATTCCTGAATAATTTTGTACTTCCCTGGAAACTCTCATTCGTAGTTACTCACAGAAGAGCAGGAAGAGTTGCCACCGGTGGTTTTATAAATATTAATTAAGTTGCATTTTCAAAATGAACCAAGCAGAGTAGAGCATTGACGCGAGCCTAACGCTATCAGTCCTCTGATATATCAAAGATTCCTCTTACTCTCTGTCACGTGACTGAATAGGTTTACGCATTTTAGCTTACAGTACACACTTAACCCCAGATCCTGTTCATCGCTGCTACTGTAAGATTGTTTTCCAGGCGGCGAATTCCTATCACTGGCGTGACTCATACGAATGTGCGCGTGCTGATGAGAAGTTTAAGCGCCTGGACTTTAATTTTTTTTTCCTTTTGTATTCTCTGCTGTCACGTCGGTGTCACGTGATCGAGTTAAAAAAAAAAAAAAAGCCTCAGGGACTCACTCTCAACCGAGCTGTTTAGAAAGAAAGGTCTTTTAATATTTTTTTTGTTTTTAAATCCGGGAAGATATACGGGAAACTGTGTAAATTTTCCAGCAGACCGAATGCTGGCCGTAAATGGCGTCGGTCCGCTGTCTCAGACCGACTCTGCCGTCACTCGGCGTCGGGCCGCCACGTGTCGGATAATTTACGATGACGTCACCCTGCGAAAAGGGGCGTAATTACGATGGCAAGAGAGTAAATCTCCCGCAAACACGCGGAATCGACGAGAACCGCCGAAGACGGACGGGAGACGACGAGCTTCATTATGATAGTATCCCGTCTTGCGATTTTCTAAAATTTATTTATTTTCTATAATTGAATTTTATTACGTTTTTTTTTTTTTTTTGTAAGAAAAAAAATTGTGTTTATGCAATGATTATTTAAAAAAAAACAAAAAAACAAGAGCTCTGCTGCAGCACGCGCAGTTGAAAATGGGACGATGGGAATGGATATGTTATCTGTCGTCGGTTCACTGATAAAGCGACTCGTGACTGGTTGTCGCGGCCAGAAAATGGAGGCCTGATGAAGCCGTAAACCTTTTGACCGAGCTAAAGATTTGAAAAACGAAAATAATAAAAGAAAACAAAGAGAACGGCGAGACGACGGTTCTACTTTATTTTTGTTTTCCCAGCGTGCATCGCCGGACGGAGGAGGTAGAGCGCGTGAGAGGAAATCTAACACGAGGGCGCGCTGCCAGCATCTAGAAGCAGACGACAGTTAGCTTGTTCAGGCAGCGCGTACGGAGAAAATCTATAGTGGAGAAAGAGAAGACAGTTCTAAATATATTAAAGTACCTGCGCGGTCACGTGTTCACCCAGGACTTGCAGCGAAGAGCGGCGAAGTTTCCTAATGTTTGAAAATATAATTAAATTCAATACTAAGGGAGGGGGTGTTACAAAACCTATGACGTCATCACCATCATCAGTAATCGCAATACCTTCTCGTGTGTTAAGTCGACTGCAGTCTGTTTAGAAATGGGAGATGGCGGCGGACGAGCAAAGCGATAAAGCAGTTTCTTCTGGCTGTTCACCGGAGATGCTACTGCAGTAAAAACGATATTAGCATAAATATTCGTTTTTTTTAAAAATTCCACCCCCCCCACTAACATCACGAAAAAGACAATACACAGAAAGCAACCTCTTGTGGGTTTTCTCAACCTTAAAATCACGTGTCCAAACTCTTCCGCAGAGCACTCCTTCATTAGGTTCAGCGCGTGCGTCGCACTGACGAACGTAACTAAAGGACGGAATCGATTGTTTAGATTTTTTTTTTACAAAACGAATAAATAAAGAAAAAAGGAGGGAGAAAATCACTTTATTCAGGTTATTGTCTTGCTTTATTAGTTGTTGTTGTTTTTTTTTGTTTTTTTACAAACTTCTATTTTCTTATCCCCCCCCCTTAATTTGAAGGATGTTTAACGCTCTACACTAATCGTAGGTCTATCTCGGTAAATACTTAACTTTATGGTAGTTATCTACTTACTTTGTCTTAAAGAAAGTTTTAAATATGACAAACCCCACATTTACTGAAAGCTAGCAACAAACGGGAAAAAAAATATAATAATAATAATACTTTTTCTTTCCAGAATCGTGAAAAATTTCACTATTAACAAATGACTTGAAACATAACGATTACGAATTTTAAGATGCACTGGAACATGTGGATACACAGTCGGTTCCGTGGCAACACGAGTAGCTAGGTATGCACGTCTAGATGTTGATGGCGACTGTTGAAAACTCGTTCGGACTATTGCTGACGTGTTCAACAGCGTCATATTAAAGTGTAGAGACTTTTCAAAGATATAATGATACAGTTGCTGTGTCATAACAAATATAGAAGAAAATTAGCAAAATATTGTATTTAAGCTTCAATAGCAACCAAAAAGTCAGAACGGTGAAAGAAAGCGTAAATACAGAGTAGGAAATATGCAGATTATAGTTCGTTCAATAGAAGAAAGAACGACTGAGAAACAAAAATAATTAAAAAAAACAGAATCGCAGAGACGGAGAAAGAACCCACATATATAGTTTGTGAAAAGAAAATAAACGGAAAAAGTAGATTTTAGCTAAAAACACAAAGAAACCAAACTTTTATTTTTAACTCCTTTTTTACATTGAAGCAACACTAAGATATTTAGTAAATAAAAGTTGTCAATTTCGAAGCTTAAAATTTGAATAAGACGAGAGCAGTATTCCGACATCAGCCAGAACAAATTTGTAGTTAAAATTAAGCGGAATTTGATTTAAAGATACCATATTGTCTCTGTTGGACAGACTGGACGTGAACTTTTCGTGAAAACCCGTCTAGGCGGCGGCCTGACACGATCCAAACCGGAGAGAAATACAATCCGTAATCTGAAAGGGTGAGCAAAATTCTGTTAAATGTTGAAAATGGAACATAAAAGGATGCTTTAAAAAAAAAGGAAAAAAGCACAAAGACTTGCAGGAAGCTGTCAAGTGAATAATCTTTTTAGCGACTTCGCGTTTCGGTATTCGAGGCAGTTACGGGTTTTATAAGAACTTCACGTACATTATTAGAAATGACAGTGTGGGGGGAAAACCATTCTAATATGAGGTCTGGGCAGTACAGGGTACTTTGAGAAAATTAGTAGAATGTGAACGAATTTCGTGGCCCCATAGAGAAAAATGTAAAAAAAAAAATAAAATAATAATAATAATTTGGATTTCATTCCACTTTGTGTAGGTTTACGGAAATTTTTCCATAACAAATATATATTGTCAGAGAGAGACAGAAAGATGACGTCAATACAGAGAGATATGACGTCTTTACAGAGAGATATGACGTCAGTACAGAGAGAGATGACGTCGGTACAGAGAGATATGACGTCAATATAGAGAGAGATGACGTCGGTACAGAGAGATATGACGTCAAAGAGAGATGACTTCTTTACAGAGAGAGATGACGTCAATACAGAGAGAGATGACGTCGGTACAGAGAGATGTGACGTCAAAGAGAGATGACTTCTTTACAGAGAGAGATGACGTCGGTACAGAGAGATGTGACGTCAAATGGAGATGACGTCTTTACGGAGAGAGATGACGTCAATACAGAGAGATATGACGTCTTTACAGAGAGATATGACGTCAGTACAGAGAGAGATGACGTCAGTACAGAGAGAGATGACGTCGGTAAGAGAGATATGACGTCAAAGAGAGATGACATCATTATAGAGAGAGAGAGTTTATTAGAAATGGCGAGAATATAGGCATTAAAGGAGGCATCAAACGTTAAATTAGAACGCAGACGGAAGTAGATGTGGCGGGAAATGGGGTAACTGGCAAGAGCTAAACAGCGAGCCTTCTTTAATGATATTAGTCGCGGTAATTTCACCTCGTTTCCAGCAGAACCGTCGAACGCCGTAGGACGGAGCCCAACCCCTGCGATCATCATGTCAGCCGGAGCAAAATCGATCTCCGCGCAGGGCTGAATTTATATATATATATATCACCTCCGCCGCGCGCTGGTGAGACTCGGTGTCACGGAGAACAGAATCGACCGCAGCCGTCATTCTGGTGAAAGGCTCTCTTTCATAATTTATTCACCAGCAACATTCCTGCGGTATCGATCGGTCCGCACAACAGCGAAGACCAGCCAATCGGGTCGGTTAACAGGACGAGCGCCATATTGTGTGCCGCACACGAGCTTTCGTTTCACGGAGTTCGTTATGTTAATATATTATTATGTGAGGAAAGAGCTGACTTTAAACAACAACGTGTTGTCCAGACTCTCTCTCTCTCATACAGTACGCTTTTATATCAATTATTTTTCTCTTTAAATATTTTTTCTTAAAAATAACCGAACAACAACAAAATAAGTTCTTTTTTGTTTTCTTAAAATGAAAGCTAATAGGCTAAAAGAGGTCGCGGTTACACTGTGGTTATTAGATTATTTTCGGTAGAATTTTTTTAAAAAAACGGAGAGAAAATGTTTACTTTTTGCTCATGGGCGGCGTGAAAATCACAAGTCATCCAGTAGCATCTCGACTTCAGCTCTTCAGCTTTCGTCCTTCTCTATAAGGAAAGGTGTAGTAACAACCTGAACTCGGGGGTCACCTGGCGGTATAATCAGATTCTCGTTACTTCTGCGGGTATGGAGTAACAGAGACGTTATCCATGCAAAGAAAACAAGACGATGAGAAAAACCTAAATCGCAAGCATGACTTCCTACACACACACACACACACACACACAGACACACACAGACACACACACACATGCACACACGCAAAGACACAGACACACACACACACACACATGCACACACACAAAGACACAGACAAGCATGCAAATGCACACTCATACACACACATACACGCATACACACATGCACACGCGCAGACACGTATACACATTCATACATACACAGACACACGCGCAAATATGCACACAGACAGACAGACACACACACACATGTGTACACGCAGACAGACACAGACACACACACACATGCACACACACTCAAAGACACACGCGCACATACGCACACACATACACGAATACACATTCATACACACACACACAGATGCACACACGCGCACATATGCACATACACAGACAGACAGACACACACACACATGCAAACACAAAGACACAGACAAGCATGCAAATGCACATTCATACACACACATACACACATGCACACGCGCAAATATGCACACAGACAGACACAGACACACACACATGCACACACACAAAGACACAAGCGCACATACGCACACACAGACAGACGCAGACACACACACACACACATGCACACACACAAAGACACACGCGCACATACGCACACACATACACGAATACACATTCATACACACACATACAGAGGACACACTAAGATACAGACAAGCACGCGCACACACACGGACATATACATACGTACACACAATACAAATTCATGCACACATGTACACGCACATACACAGAGACAGACACACACCCGCACACGCACATACGCACACATATACACGCACATGCGCACATATACACGCACTCACAAACGCTCAAATAAGCACAGAGGGAAAAGTCTGGAAAGTCTACTTCGCTTTCGTTAGTATCGCGATCAGAAGACCTATCGTCGCTTGTGTTTGCAGATGTGCGGTCGGCTTGACAACCGATGATGAGCGAAGGCTGATAGTACTTAGGCAGATCCGTCTTTATCTTCAAACGCGCTCGTTAATTATTAGAGGAAATAATTAAAGAATAAAAAATCTACTTAAAAATGATAATTGTGGGGTATCTCTTGTCGGTCTATATCTGAGAGTAGTACAGGAATTATTTTAAACACCTATAGCATAACGAACAATCTCTTCTGCACCCAAGTAACACTCTGCAAAAACTATTCAGAATGTAGCAGTATAACTCGTTACAGCCTTTACAAACCTGCACAACTATGACGCATTAGAAATAGTTTGTTGTCCTCTTCGCAGAAGAGCAGTGTTGGCCATACGTCTTTGGACAATGTAAAATGTCTAAATTTACTGAGATCCCCTTGAACTTAGCAGTGTAAGTTCGCAAGCAGTGATGAGGTAAGTTGTCTGTTCTGCGGTGTTCCTTTATGGTGGCTTAAAAATACTGGACCAGAATAAGAGTGAAGTGGAAGATCAGCTAGGTTTGGTCACGTGGTCATGTGATCACCGTGTTTAAGAGGATGGTGATTCACCAGAGAGTCGATCCACCTGGATCTGGAGCCGAACACAGAACATCACCGCTCACCAAAACACCCTTTCTCGCGATTAAACTCTGGTGATAGCTAAATAAGAAAAGATTCCGAAGTTTCTTATTGTTTTCTGACAACATTCTTAAAAAAAAAAAACGGGTTTCCCGGATATAAATCAACGATATTCTGTTTTCGAGCGGTACAGGTGTCGCTGTTTGGTGACAGGCGGGTTGACGCTTTGGTTGTACCAACGTACTTTTCTGACCGACAACCAGAGACTACATTATATGTTTAACCCTCTCCCCCTCCTCGCGTCACTGGGACAAAAGGGTTGTAGATCTACGCCGTCGGGCTCACAGCGTAGGATGACATTCGGTTGGTCTAAGTTTGAGATACCAGTTCGCATCATTCGGGTAATTCTCTGCACATACAACTGATCCTAAAGATTAACCCAAAGATTAATCATAGCTTCTGGCATCTCCCTACCGGCCACCTAATATTTCATTCCAGCAGCACTTATCTACGTCGTGAAATACACCACTCTCTTTCAATACTTTACCGTTAATGTCTGCTAGCGCCTGATCCATCCACCAAAGCTTAAGCGTGAAAAAGCGTGGAATCCAGGAGGTTTTGCGTCACATCCCGATCCAGGATGCCCCATAGGCCGGAGAATTTAACCTTCGGCCATATTAAGATTACGCGAATGTGGACGATCTGGTCGCAATCTCCTGTCGAGACCCCCCCTAGAGGTGTTCAAAAGGATTCACGCCTGGGCTCTGTGAAATCTAGAAGAGAAGCGGAAAGCTTTGTCCTGTGTTTCGTGCAATAGTTGTTCAAGCAGTGTGACATGTTTCATTTCGAAGAACCTGCCCCTCCCCCGTAATGGAGGCGATCCTGGCTGAACGACGTCAGAGACTGGCTGAAAAGATCGGCTTGCAGTCTGCCCCTTCGAGTGAGCCTTCGAGGGAAGCTAGAACGGGTTTTCCCGGCGTACCACGTGCCACCCCCCCACCACTGGATCTTCCGTATTCGGCCGTCGGTTGTAAAAAAAAAAACTTAACTCAAAGATCTCCCACCAGGGTTTCCTACACACCTGACTCATCAGTAAATACTCTGTCATCTGGTGTACTCGGGCATGTCCACGGGATCTGTGGAAATTCATGAGCTAGTTTCTTTCCGAAGCCCGGTTTATGGAGAAATCTGAGCTATCAACGAGATCTGCCAAAATATTCTCTTCAGCCGCCAGCCCTTACTTCGGTGGTGAACCGCTTACCGGCAGAGATGTGCCACAATACAATAAGTCTGCCCATTTGACAGTAGCATCCATTATCCGCGAATCACTTTGATTTAAAGTAGCCGTATTTGAACATCAATCGCGTCAAGTCGAGTTCTTGCAATTATTTCTAACGTATTGTAAGTTGGAAAGTGTAGAAATTACCTTTTACAAAACTAGTGTTGGTTTCGAATATTAACAAGACTAAGCCGCCCAATTCCTAGAGTATCGCCAAAATCAGTGATGGGAATGTCCGGCTAAGAAAGTCTGTAATGTTGTTTGGGTGGACATTACCAAAAGCCTGTCGTTTCGCTTCCGATCCTCCCTTGGACCTTCTCGGGAGCGAATCGTTTGTTGGCGGTGCTAGCTGCCTACTGACAAACCTGTCCCGCCACCGGAATGGGTGTTCTTTCTCGACATTTATTGAAACTGTTCTTTGTCGCCGCCAAGAACCGAAGAGTCGTATTTCAACGATGTTTACCACCATTTATCATATTTAATACTTTGTAAATCCCAGTTAAAGATTCGCCCTTTAGAATTTTGCAGCCCCAGGCAAGCATGGCTTTTTTATTTTACAGTTCTATGAACGCACCTGAACAGGTCTCTCTCTCTGTACTGACGTCATCTCTCTCTCGTCTCTCTCTCTCTCTCTCTCAGCCTCCTCTCTCTCTCTCTCTCTCTCTCTCTCTGTACTCACGTCATCTCTCTCTCTCTCTCTGTACTGACATCATCTCTCTCTCTGTACTGACGTCAATCTCTCTCTCTCCTCTCTCTCTCTCTCTCTCTCTCTCCTCTCTCTCTGTACTCACGTCATCTCTCTCTCTCTCTCTGTACTGACATCATCTCTCTCTCTGTACTGACGTCAGCTCTCTCTCTCTCTCTCTCGCTCTCTCTCTCTCGACTCTCCCTCCTCTCTCTCTCTCCTCTTCTCTCTCTCTCTCTCTCTCGCCACTTAAAACGGGTATACCGTGACATAGCACCGTCTGCAGAAGTGACTTTGGAACAGGTCTAAGGTTGTACTTGTTTACAAAGGGGTAGGAAGTCTTTCGGATTATACACGAAGCACGCCTCCAATGCACTTCCGGTGGACTAATTGCACCAAGAACTTTTTTTTTTAAAAAAAAGACGGATTTTATTAAGAGGATTAGAAGGAACAGAATGTAGAATTTTTTATGGTAAAGAAATTAGTGGCCAGTAGTTTTAAGATCATCGGAAGCGTCTTTTTGTTTTTGTTCTACGCGGTCTTCGTCAGCCTGGATCCGAATCCGCTGCTACAATAGCAGCACGGTTAAAAAAGAAGAAGAAGAAAGGATTTTTATATTAATTTCAGCTACATTGGTTTCTGTCCTTTCATTACATCTGACGCTATGGTTAATCGATTGCAAAAACATATAATGTTTGAGCCGCGGTGTCAGGGGCCTTTTAATATCAACTTTGAAATAAGCCGTGTAATTTTTGCTAACGCGATCTCTGGGACCTCCAGAGTCGGGGCAGAGACGGGAATTTGTATTGTGGCATAACGCAAGACTAATAAAATCCCAGCTAATGGACAAAAACACTAACGTGAGTACTTAGCTGGTGTGGAGTCGACAGCTAACATCCTAATATTTCCAGGTCTATAAATGACCTTATAAAGAGGTCTATTTATTCAGGACGTAAAATCGATGCTTTAAACTATGACCGTCGTGCTTCGTGGGGGCCCCTTAGAAACATATAAGTCCCGTTAATGTGTGTTTGAATATGTTTGGATTGTTGAAGGCCCTTTTTCCTTCTTCAGGATGTCTTTTTAGTTGTAAGAGAAAGCTCAAAATGTTATTTTAACAATGTTACAAACAATTACACACGAGTGCCAAATTAATATAATTTGATTAGCTGTCTGCTAACATAATAATAATAATAATGAAAATGAAAATAGGCTGCTTAACAACAAAAGCGAAAGTAGAGCATTGTTTTGTAACTCTCTCTCTCTCTCTACAGATACAGAAGACGTTCCTGATGAATAATTCACGCTGTTAAGCTGTAGATGCAGGAGTCGGAGACAAGGCTCTGCCAGGCGGAAGATTATGAATAATTTCCCCGCAATGCAACGTCGGAGAAAGATGAGTAAGAACCGGCTTTAAAAGAAAAAAAAAAAAAACAAAAAAAGCCAGAGAAGTCGGGAACTGACGGCGTAGATTCCGGATACTGTAGAAGGGGGAAAAAAGTGCTAACTTCATCTCTAATGACCGATTGAAAGGTAAAATGTTAGGCGGTAGGCACGTGACCAAATACAGAGGTAACGTTTCGCATCTGATGACTTCTCGTCGAGTGTGCAAAAGCACATTTAAGAGTAAAGGAAGCGACAAAGAGATGGGTGCGGGTGATTTTTTTCCTAAAAAATAGTGTTGCACTGTGGAGTGGATCTTTGATTCGCTTCAATAAGCTATTGTTTCTCGCTTAGCGATCCGTCGCCCCCTAACCCGCCCCATATTTCGATCGGCGTTTTAATTCTGAACTAACGTATCGTCACGGGCGACTGTTTCTTTTTTTATCTTTATGGTTCTGCTGGTGGGAGAGGGTTAATGTTCCGATCTTGTTGTTTTTTTTTTTTTTTTTTTTTCCGCCAGCGCGCGAGACAAGCAGCAAAACCAAGGAGGCGGGAGACGGGGATTTCCTCGCGCAGCCTACACGGCCGAGTTTTCGATCTGTGACCGGCTGGCGGCGTGGACGTCGCACAAGAGAACACGCTGTTACACGCGGTGAGCTCATCTCTCTGTCCGACATATGAGATCACAGTGATAGCAGTTTGATTTTTTTTAAAACAAACCAAACAAACAAACAAATGGCCCCGCAAAACCATTTATTAGAAAATCGGCCGGCTGAGGACGGCTCCATCTGCTGCGCACCATTCGTGCCCTCCCTCGGGAGACGTTCTGGGAAAGTCTCACTGTCGGTGAAAAGCGGCGAGGAGCCCTGTATATTAGTCAGCAAACAATTGATTTTTGGCGCATCTGTAGCAAGCAGGAAAAGACAGACAGAGACAGACACAAACGCAGATTGTGCAGAGAAAGAGAAACACGCGCAGAGAAAAGAAAGACGACACACGTACACACGGAGAGAGAGAGAGAGAGAGAGAGAGAGAGAGAGAGAGAGAGAGAGAGAGAGAGAGAGAGAGATATGTACAAGAAATAAACATTCCCATGGCCAATGACTCTTCCGGCTTTTAAAGAGACTTGGAAAACCCACCGATCTCCGCGAGAACTGTCCAGATGGCTTTGTGATTTCGAATAAGGGAGCGCGTTGATGGAAAGAAATCCTTTTGTTTTCTCGAATATTTAAAGGGCCCCGATTTCAGCTCTTCAAATACCATCTCAATCGGACCCCGGAAATGTAGGCCAGGTTGCTCTAGTTCGATGAATCGTGGTTCCAAAGGTTTGGATCAGATAGTCGGGCTTACGTGCTGCTGGGACTCCTCGAAGCATCCCATCTGAAGTACAGTACGCCAACCCGACAATCCAAGGTGGATGAAGGTCCAATACGATATTCGGTTGTTTCTCCGGAAAAAAGTGCAGGGACTATTCATTCTACCCAGGAAATAATGGATCGGCTTGTTTACCTGGACATTTTGACCAATATAATAAACCATATTTGGAGAACTGTCTTTTTCTCAACTAGATTTTCCAACATGTTAATGATCCGAAACATTCGGCCATCATCAGCAAGCAGGTGCCTCACAGATAAGATAAAATTCCATTTCTAGAGTGGGCAGCTCAAAACCCTGATCTAAATCTAACAAGAATTTATGGAACTATATAAACGAAGTTATTAAGCTGAAAAAGTCCCATCATTTGGATTGATTGTTCCAAATAATTCAGTTGATTTGGGCCGATAATTACATAGACTGTTATTTTGTCTTGTGGATGCTGTTGTCAGGCCATAATTGATGTTTATGGATATGCGTTTCAAATACTAATTCTTCATCGATCTATCTCATATAATATCTGAATATTGAGTTTTTGTGAAAAAATCTCAAATGTGTTTGATTCGTTCTTACACTTTTGTCGCCATGAAATTTCATCATAATGAAAAGCGAGCATATGCAAAATATTTAATACCGACCATTTTGATAAATAAGCTAATAGAAAGAACGAGAAAAGGCTTTTTCATCAGTGCAATGGCCAGGCTAGAATGTTTGTTTTTTTACATATTTCACTTGTCAGTTAATGTTTGTTGTGTCATCGTTCATAGACTTATCCGCTGCTGTAATATGTGCATAGGAGAAAAAACACAGAGAGAGAGAGAGGAGAGAGAGAGAAGTGGAGAGAGAGTGACGTCAGTACAGAGAGAAACAGACAGACAGACAGAGAGAGATATGACGTCAGTTCACACAGAGAGAGATGACGTCACTACAGAGAGAGAAAGAGAGAGACGACAGACAGAGAGAGATATGACGTCAGTTCAGACAGAGAGAGAGATGACGTCAATACAGAGAGAGAGAAAGAGAAAGAGACAGACAGACAGAGAGAGATAGACGTCAGAACAGAGAGAGAGGGACAGACAGACAGACAGACAGAGAGAGAGATGACGTCAGAACAGAGAGAGAGGGACAGACAGACAGACAGACAGAGAGATGACGTCAGAACAGAGAGAGATGGACGTCAGTACAGAGAGAGAGACAGACAGAGAGAGAGATGACGTCAGAACAGAGAGAGGGACAGACAAACAGACAGACAGAGAGACAAAGACAGACAGACAGAGAAGAGAGAGATGACGTCAGTACAGAGAGAGAGACAGACAGAGAGAGAGAGAGAGTAGCTAAAGACAACAACGCGAAAAGGTATGTGCATTGATTTTAACTCCGCTGAATACAACTCTAATAAGAAGATAAACGTAAACATGCACAACAACAACCATTCATTTAAAACGCAAAGAGAATGCAGGCTGCAGGAGGAAAGACTAGACTTTTTTATGGAAGCCAGGGCATAACGAGAAGGCTGTTTAAAATAATAGCGAGTAAAGAAGTACAATTTATACAGTTACGGATGCGGAACTACTGCAGCTAACGTTGTAACGTCATATCCTCACTACCCTCATCTGCTGTTATTATCAAGAACAAATCTGATTTTTCCTTAGTGGCTATCTATAAAATGCCTAAGAAAGACAATATTTTTTAGCCAATCGGCATTTTGTTTCGATTTGTATATGAGATGAGAGTTCGAAGAAGATTAGTGAGATTTCCTTTAGGAAGAAGTGCATTTCGCTCAATCCTCAACCAAAGTAGACGAGTTCGGTTATGAGACTGCCCCCCCCTATATCGACAGGTGTTATTATATATAAGTATGATCATCACCTCCAAAAGTATTTAACAGACCACAGCAGATATGGAATCAGCAGGACCCGTCGTTCATAGAAACCCGAATGGGTACAACTTCAGAGAGAGAGAATTCCAAACAGAGCCATCCGCTCCATGGGGCTGCAATCACTCAACAGTTGCAGACAGAACAAAGAGGACAGTTGTGGATGACGCCTGCTGACCTCTTTTCCCCCAAACAATGCCTTTTGCATATCATTGTATTCGACTTCCTCCTGACCAAAATATAAATATCCTGATGCGATCAAAGCTGACGCAGTGGCGGTAATAGAGAAAACAATGTCGAAAGGCCAATTGTCAAGGGAGTAGGACATGTCTGATTCCATCCTGAAAACCTGTCTGAATCCCGTTAAAATGAAACTTTCACAGCCGGGTAGCCTGATTAGTCTGCTAGTTGTACCCCTGCGTCGTCTCTCGGTTCACCCATCAAGGGATGTTCTTAGCGTTGGCGATGACGTCAGGTGCGATCGTCGGGGTGCAGCCTGTCAGCAGAGGTTAGAATAGACGGCGCTGTCTGATTTAGAAGAGCCATTAAAATACTCAAGAAATAAAAAGCGAAGCATCAAGGACTGTTCCGGGAAGAAACCCGAATGCCGCTAAACCGAGATACCTTCTCATGTTGCCGTCGTTGGCGCGCACCGAAGTCTACGAGAGAGAAACTCCGATGAAGCTAGCTGTCCGCAAGCCACTTGGGAACCGGCCTCTCCGGTTTCTCCAGAGAAATCCGTACTGCAGCCCTCCGTGCAAGGAGAGCCCGGGGAAGGCGACATCGCCTCCACCACCGCGGGCTCTTGGTTAGATAATTCATTTACTAACATTTTTTGTTTTTTTTTAAACTTGTTGTAAGTCATCTCAAAAGATAAGAGAGAAAAGAAAAATAATAAGCGTCGGGTTGATGGAGATGTTGGCAGCACAACTGAAAATATTAACATGGGAGGGAGGAGACGGTGGAACGACATTTTTATCATCTGGTTTCGCGTGCTGCTCGACCAATACGCGAGACACGATCGCTGGTGAGATGAAGACACAAAACTAACGTAGTCCGTTGTCCTCCGTCGCATCCCCTTTAAGAGCTGATACATCTTGTTGGAAACGGCTCGTTGCCCATGCCCTACCCTTTCGGGAGATGCTCGATGATTACGACAACTTTATTTGTCTGCCTAGGCATTGTCTTGGCCGTCAGAACAGGTCCTGTCTCTACCAGTGATGCACCTCCTGTTTTTGCCTCATAGCCAGACATTGGGTTTATAATTTTCCATGTCGGCAGTAAACAAACAACCGAGACTTCCGGTCATTCTTCCGCATGTCTAACACTCACACCGAAGTGTTCCAGAAAAAACAACTGAACATAGTCTTTATTAGGTATTGGGAAAGAAAGTACGCCTGTAGCTTTGATGGATAATTTGCTCGAGAACTTACCAAGTAAAACTGGGGATAAATACCCGCTGCTAATCAACTCCATGTTTGTGATTTACTTGTCATACGTGGTAGAAATGGAAGTTGAACATCACCGAAGAAAGCATCACAACAAAGTTCTTCGGTTGGTGTCAGGGTCTCTAAACGAGGTAACAATCAAAAAAGTTCCATCGAGTCAGCCTGATGCAAGAATCTCTGCTACGGCTTACGATCTGGCATATGGGTCGCATCCCGGCTGCAGGAATATCGTACCCGCTCTTGTTGGTTGCTATCTGAGGTACGATGTCCTGGAACTTGTCCCAGACTCGCTCGGTGGAGTTTGTACCGGATCTAAATGACCAGTCGGTGTTCCGCCTTACGAAGACTTGAGATCACGTCGCCGTAGAAGAGAAAGAAACGCTTGGCCTACATTGTTTTTCACCTACTTCGAAGATACCGGATTGTGGTTCAGAACTAGTAGCTGACTTTGAAAATAGATATTCGCAGCGATCTGTATCATGTCGCTGAGACTTTCAGGGGAAGGCCTAACTCAACAGTCTAAAAATCGTTCGTATCGACGGCGATAAGACCAAAACGTTGTTTGGAACACGAGAGTTTAAAATAATAAGTACAGCTGTAGGCAGTAGCCAAGTTAATCTCTTACCTTTTTGTAATTAGTTTCTTCCCTGCAAACGCTTGTATCTTTGTTTTTCCATGGGTGCTTAGATACGTGATTGTCATCGGTGGGAAATACCGTTCTTTTTTTCAAATTAACACCGGGCAAAGTCTTGTATCTAGTAAACTATTGAAGATAAGTTGATCTAACGGACGGAAAAGTTGCCTTTACTTGTTTGTTTATTTAAATAACTACATTAAGGAAGCAAAAGACCAGTTTTAAATGGCATTTACCAGATTTGTATTTAATGATATGCTGATGATACGTAAAGATTTCCCTTTTGTTATTTTTATGTCAATCTTTAAAGATAAAGCAAGAATCTTTATTCTTGTCCGGTGAATTTTTACTGCCCGTAAACGGGAATTCACTGATGATGTAGATGAGCTTTACACGGTATTTTAGAGGCCCTGAATGACTGAGAATGCTGATCTCTTCTCTAAATCAGATCGAAGATTATTGTCGATAAATGCTGTTATTTACTTTTCTTCCCCTAACCTCATTATTAATCTTTCTGCTTTTACTGTCGTTAAGTTTTGGATTTAGTTTAACGTTTAAATTAATCTCTCTGTACAGCAGAATTTCATTTATTTTGTTTTTATTCCGAAAATTCTGAAATTCTCTTGTGTGGGTGTTTTACAATTTAACGCGGTCAATCTTAGGTCGGAAGTTCGGTCGACCAGAGGAAGGATCAAACTACTGATTTCCCGGCGTGCAGTGCATATTTTTTAAAAAAAAAAGGGGATGCTGAGATAACGATCTAACCGCCCCTATTCTCTGATCGATGACGTCAGCGGTTATGCGTCACTGCGGCCAGCCGATACCGACTTCCCGGAGAGCAGCTCCGGCCCGGACCGTTCTGTCTGTCGGTCGGTCGGCGGACTGGTCAGTCGGTGGTACCAGTCGCCTCACGCGGCCCTTACCGCGAGTTCCGGAAGAGCCCGGTAGGTAGGTAGGTAGGTAGGTAGGTAGGTGTGGCCGAGTCAAGACGAGTTATCCGTCACGAGTCACTGATTAGAAACGAGAAACGTGGAAAAAAAGGGAGAGAGAGACAGAGACACAGACGAACTTCTATACCCACCAGCATGGAAACTGAAGGACAACGCAGACGTGTCTTTGATGTGTGTTACCAACGTCAACTTCAATCAGAAAGAGAGAAGGTGGATAAATGTAACTTGTTTAGGCCATGATAACCGCCCGGCTTCATTTCGATAACAAGAATGAAGTAGAACTGGTACACAAAAGTTGCTAGTTGGAGTCGTGCCTGTCCCGATGCTGTCTTTGTCGTTGGAAGCATATATATATATTACAAATAACAACACAACAATCTGGCAAAACGTTCATCAGCAGAACAGGCGAACCTTTCATTGCTGGTCGATTCTTGAACTCTCTCTCTCTCTCTCTCTCTCTGTGTGTACAGACGTCATATCTCTGTAACGACGTCACCTTTCTCTGTACTGACGTCATATCTCTGTAATGACGTCATATCTCTGTATTGACGTCACCTCTCTCTATAATGATGTCATCTCTCTCTGTACAGACGTCATATCTCTGTAATGACATCATCTCTCTGTATTGACGTCACTCTCTCTGTACTGACGTCACATCTCTATAATGACGTCATATCTCGATAATGACGTTATATCTCTGTAATGACGTCATATCTCTCTCTCGCTCTCTCTCTCTCTGTGTACAGACGTCATATCTCTGTAACGACGTCACCTTTCTCTGTACTGACGTCATATCTCTGTAATGACGTCATATCTCTGTATTGACGTCACCTCTCTCTATAATGACGTCATATCTCTCTCTGTACAGACGTCATATCTCTGTAATGACGTCGTCTCTCTGTATTGACGTCACTCTCTCTGTACTGACGTCACATCTCTATAATGACGTCATATCTCGATAATGACGTTACATCTCTGTAATGACGTCATATCTCTCTCTCTCCATCTCTCTCTCTCTCTCTCTCTCTCTCTCTCTCTCTCTCTCTACGAGTGTTTCCGTCCTTTTTTCTCGCTTCTTGTCGAAAGTCATTGAGCGCCGTGGTTCGTAGCCTTTTATTGCGCCGTCTTCACCTCCCGACCCGTGTAGAATTCTGACGAAACTTCACCGAAGAACGGAACTCAAAGCAAAAGCGATAATGAAAAATCGCGTGTGGACCATCGTAAATACTACAGGTCACAGTTATAAATTGGCTAAAATGCTGGCACGGTTCAACACGAGGACATTTATTTTAAGCAACACAGATTTCTTTATAAAGTTTCGAGTTGGTTCGACGCCTGATTGTTTAACTGCATAGAATAAAAAAAGGAAACATAAAACTGCATTTCAAAGTGTTCAGGGATGCGGCAGAATCCGTCAAACATCCGCATCGTCGCCACCTTTAACGATGCGGCGTTCCGTTCTCATTCGCTAATGTTCCGATGACGAGGCGTAGTGGTGATGGCGCAACCTCAGCTTCAAAACTTATTGGTTGTTCAATTCCTGTGTTGCGCGGCCACGCGATTTTCGTGGGCTTCTTGCAAATGCTTCCACTGCGGCTGCAGCGGTCTTCCGACTCGTGTCTGGTCCGCCAGGGCGCCGTTTTCTGCCATCGACTAACTGAACCTGCTTCTTTAAAACTATTCACCGGAGTTGTCGGGTGGTGCGAGTTTTCTTCTAATGGATCCTAAACTGCCGTTTCACTCCAGAAACCAATTTAGCAAAGCCACAAGATAAACTTAACCCTCTCCAGGATCATTTGCCATTTTTGGGGTTTTTTTAAATTAAAAAAAAAAAAAGTTAGCAAAAGCTTCTTGACCGTGGCTTTGTAATACAAGTTATTTTATTTGAAAAATTCGCTTTACCTCATGAAAAGTAAAACAGCGATCAAGCATTTAAATCGCTCGTGTCATGAACACCCCGTACAACTAATACCTAGAACTACAGCCATAGCGGTTAACTACAACAGTATAATCTAGTTTTAAAATCGTGTTTATAAATATTTCTCTTCTTTGGAGTTTTGCACGAGTCACGATGGCTTCCAGCCTCCTTGTGACTTCAGCTTTAGCGTCATATGAAAGAGTATCACAGAAATGGCGATATCTATCGGAAATTGTCCAAAATTAAAATAAATTAACACGCATTTTTACCAGCAAAATATTAACAGTGAACTTTACATGCTTGCATACACATGTAGAGAGAGAGAGAGAGAGAGAGAGAGATATGACGCCATTACAAAGAGAGATGACGTCAGTACAGAGAGATATGACGTCAATATAGAGATATGACATCATTGCAGAGAGGAGAGAGAGAGAGATGGATAGAGAGAGAGAGATTGACGCCATTACAAAGAGAGATTACGTCGGTATAGAGAGAGATGACGTCAGTACAGAGAGATATGACGTCAATATAGAGATATGACATCATTGCAGAGAGAGAGAGAGAGAGAGAGAGAGAGAGATAGAGAGAGAGAGAGATGAGACTTTTCTGATCGATCTTGATATTAATAATTTTAAATCGTCACAGAAGAGAATAATAGAATAATCCTCGGCGGGTTAATCGTCTTGGGACTACAAATCTCCAGAAAAGTTCTGCTTATCTCGATCGACGTACGCAGTTAAAAAGAAGAGAAAAAAAAAACCTCTTGATTTGCAGCGTTTTCATTTGAGATTCTGCCAAATCAACCTGTAAGGTCTATTTACAAACTGCATGCAAACGTAGTATATTTAGCATTGCATAATGGCACAGAATGAATATTTACAAAACAAGCAACTGTAATTGATTTAAGATTCTAATAAAATATTCTTAACAAGTTACAAGTCGGTTTTACGCTATCATTCACTGTTAAGTTATAGCACTTTAAAAACTCTACTGTCTTAAAAAGTGAACAGCTGCCGCCTTTCGTAGCAAATTGAGTCTTTATGGTTTGTTATGTTGTGCTTTTAAGACCAAATGGACGATGTAACGATTTTAGTTACAAACAACTGTATTTAATAACACCCAGCTAGGAATTCTCTAAACGAGCCTTTTGATGCGTCTTAAAGATCTGCAAATAATTTTTGCCGATGTGTTAGGTGCATATTATTATCTGTGCTCAGAAAATAAAATTTATATGGTATTTAGGCAACAAAAAAAAAAAAGTAAGCGGGCTAATTGTTACAGCGCCAGTATTTCTATAGGTGAGGTTGTGACGTCATCGTCGCTGCTGAAAAGCTTTCCGTTGCCTCTTCGACAGCGGCAACTTTTGAATTAAATAATTTTGAATTTCTTTTTTTTTAAAGCAAACAAAAAGGTAATTAATAGTTAACCTTTCTTGCCAGTAACCAAAACGAAGATCATTGATTAACTCTCGCGCCTTTTGTGTTCGGGAAAGAATAAAATGTTTACAGGCTCAGAACTGATTAATATTTTTTAATGAACCCTAACGTTGAAGACGAGGTTAGCGAAAATAGTAATTAACGTGTTGTGTTGTCATCAATCATCAACACGCAGCTCCATCAGTGTTTTAAGTCTCAGCGCGTCGTTTGACTGAGCTCGTAGGATATACTTAGCTCCATCTTTTAATGATGACGGTGATGGTTCGCCTTTTCTTATTACGTGTCGGCAGAGACACAGATCTCCATAACCGTCGACTAGCAAAGAGAAAATCCCCATTTCTCTGACATTAAAAACCAACAGGAGTTCTGAAGCGTAGAATAAGGAAACAAGTTTATTTATCTCTTTATTAATTTATGTTTGCATTTATTTATTATAGCGAATTCTAAAAAAAAAAAATTGCAACTGGTGAATTCATATTTAAAAAGATGGAAAGCTTTGAGGCGTGGTAGCAAAACCTGGGAGATTCCTCCTACCGGTTGCCTTGTATTTGAAATTGTTCGAGCAGATGTGCGCCATTTAGCAACCACGACGGGCGATCGGACGTATTAAAGCTTGTTCAGCCAGGGCAGCCAGCTAATCCTGCCGTTGATTTCTTATGTGAGCTATCCGCACCGCATCTGCATTGTAAGTCCTACACAGTAAAGGATTGACTCAGCTGACAGACTTACTCGGAAGGTTCGTTTCCGTGGTGAAAGAGAGTGGGGGGGCAGAGTTCCGCCCCTTTGACGGTGGCGAGCTCGTGGTCTCCTGCGCTGGGTCAGGTGACAGCCGCGGCGTCTGGACGGGAGTCTCTCCTGGATCTCGGCCCCGCGAGACTTCCAACTAGAACCAAGTGTAGGGGGAGAAACCGGTCGCCGCTGCGAACTACGAGACGCGCGCGACCCCCCTAAAGTGCCTCGATCAGCCCCGCCGATTCCCAGGGCGGACGCAGCCCCTCCGGTAATGGTTTTACAGAGCGGTGCGGAGAGTCCTGCCTCCTCCGTCTCCCCCACCAACACTCAGCTTCAGAGTAGTTCTTCCTAAACGAGGGCTAACCTCTATCTGTGTATTTCCCCCTCTATAACGTTTTTAATTTTACTCCCCGTAAAAAATTTTTTAAAAAAACAGACCCCTTCTCAGCTGCAGCGTCTCGTAAAAAAAAGGGAGGGGCGAAGATGCAGCCCTTCAAAAAAACAGAAGCAGGATAAAGCCAGTTCTCTCCCCCTGCTCCAGGCGATGTTTAGTTATTTGTGTTGATTTACTAACAGCTCGAAAGATAAAGTCACGTGACCGTGGCGGGGGGAGTGTGAAAAGCAGCTCATAAACATGAAATCTCATGAGAAACGAGGCCGCCACCCACCATCCGTTATTGCCTCTCATGAAGCCGGGGTTCGTCCCCGTGAGAATACGCACGGAATAGTGCCTCATCTTCTGATGTGCGTGGTAATTGACGCCTGTTCTTGTTAGCGGTGGACCCGTGTTTGGAAAACGTTCGTTTCACAAAATTACCCCTTCCACCCCCTTTGAAACAAAAGGAACGGCTCATCACGTTATAAACAACAACAGGAATCCTAGAAATACACAAATGTCCTCAGAGATCCTCATTATATCGTTTATGGCGAACATTAGAACATTATCGTGTACTCTTCCAGAAAGATCCGGATATTTTTGCTCTAAAATAATATAGATGGTATGTGATTAACTACTGCCACCAGCCTAGTGATCCATGCCTCAAAATTCGAGCACCGTACGGTTAGAACACCTAAATTCGTTCTGCTCTGTATCTACAATAATTGTCCAAAAAGTGAGCGCCTGGTATATTCTGAAGAATCCCGTGAACTTTGTCTTTCTTTATTTCTGGTTTGTCATGTTGTTGTTTTTTTTTTGTGCGCAAGAGGGACAACTCTTGGTACATCCGCAAGGGAAAGTTCTACTAGAACTCTCCATTTTAAGATGTCAGAAAAACCCAGGCGATGGGCGGGCGAAGATCCCCAATCCTGGCAATCTAGCAGCCTAACCACTGGGCCACGGGCGAAGTACAGTGTGTAGTTATTCCATCGACTGCTGCTGTGAGGCTGGCCCGTTATTGTTGTCTATCGAGCTGCTTCCGTATGTGCTCAATGAGATTTATATCCGAGCTCTGTGAAGCCCGGCGAACTCATGTCGACTAAATTGAGCGATTCTAACTGTATGGCATTTTTATCCATTTACCTTCAAAAGCCTAGTGATTACGGTCGACGATTCCTCAATCTAATTTCGGCCAAAGGATATTCAGGAGAATGGATTTTGTAACAGCTGAATTTCGACAACCATCAGTGGATACAAGACTATTTTTATACCCGAATCATAAACACACTACACCTCACTCTAATCCGCGTTCTCGTCAGATAGCAATAAGCACATTTAAAAAGTTCTCCAGGTCCATTTGCGTTCAGATGCATTTATTAATTTTAAGTTACCATAGCATAACTAGCAGAGCGCTGCAAAACCACCCACAACTAAGCTTGAGGTAGTAAATAGATTTCTGAAGTTTCTCACGTTTTCAGCGTCAGGTGTGAGGCTACATCCATAGCTTTCAAAGAAGATGACAAACTCATGGCATCACCTGTTGCGGGTCTCACGTAGGGTCGGCCAAGAGTTACTATTTATGCACAAGAACATTTACATAAAAGTTCAGCATATGTAAAACTTCTTTTGTCCGGTTATAATTTCTTCCCTGCTGCATCGTAGAGAATTACGATGGCAATGCCGATTAGGAAAATGGTTCCTTGATGAAGGAATACGTCCATGACAGCCCACAAATTGACCTATGCTGCAGGAATTTGCCGCTAAACCAGTTGGTAATAGGCCAGTCAACGCCAAACACGGAAAGTCCAGATTCCTGCTGCAGGGAGCACCAGAATTAGCTGGTTCGTAGAGTCTGTCAGCTTGCAGTGGTACCACCCGCCGAGGGCGCATGTGCTGGTGAGATGGCATATGAAGGCTCTCCTCAGAGATGCTGGCTGTGATTGCAGCTATCCGTTCACTCCCCCAAACGTTTATATAATCGCTTCGCGTGAGGAATAGTTCCTTGTTCTATGGCTGTCTTCACTAAAGTAAACTGTGTACATTTTCATTAAAATTCTTCATCCTTACTACATCACCGACTTCTAATGATAATTGCGAGCGTTTAAAAGGCTCAGAATATGAGCTCAAAATAAAATCAACACCGGCGTTGGCACACCAAGAACAGTCCACCTGGAGACAAACTTTAAAGATGGAGGCAACTCTTCGAACATGAGGCTTACCGATCAGCTCTGGTTTTATTGTTTGTTGTTTTTTTTAAGAATTAAAATAGCCCTCTCTTTCAAAACTTTTACTTAGTATGGCGCTAATAAACTTAATATCCCACCCCAACTCCTCCTCGGCCAAACATGTGCGTGGTCCTAAATCAGACCTTGGAATGGATGCAGAAAGGGGTTGACATCTGGTGATGGAGATATTAAAGAACGGCCCTCAGCCCATAGGCGAATCACTAGAGGTAATCCGTTTCTTTGTCACTCCGGTTTTTTTGTTTTGTCCCGCGACTATTCCCGAATGGAAAGCTGTTTTGAATTCACACTTGTGAGGAATGCAAATGCAAAAGTTTTCCTTCGCTGGTTAACGAAGAACTTGCTTATCTTGCGAGATTGTACATCTATGGGCTGGAAACGCGGAAAGATTTCTATATTAGTCACACTCCGTCACTGCAGATCAATATGGCCGCTATTTTCGTCTTGGTAAATTAGGAAGGAGTTTTCTTTTTTAGTGGAAATGCTTCCGGATACAAGAACTCATCCTATTTAAGAAAAGTTGAGATAAATTGGCGAGGATTCATTCATGTTGTAATTTAGCCACGAATAAGTTTTTTGTCAAATGATTGGGCCCCGTAAGATAAATTCTAGGAGGAGAAATCGGTAAAGATAACTGAGCCAACATCACACGCTAATGGTTTTTTCCCTTCCTTTCGCGAATATTCGCTGCTGATCTGAGTTTCTGTACTTGAAATTGTGCCTGGTGATTTTTTGTCTGTTAATGAAAATGTTGGCTGTTAGTGTTCGTCCACAGGGTGTTTGATGTTGTTGTTTTAAGCTAAATGAAAGGGTAGTTGTTTTTCTTTAACGTTTTCATAACTGGCATTTTATATAAAAAAGAAATTTTAAAAAACAGTCTCGTGTATTACGTTTCACTCTGTTGGCAGCAATCGGAAACCTAGCGCCTCGTCTTTGGTTATTGGCCGACTATTTTGCTTAATGCCGGTTAATAACTGAAACAAAAAAAGAAAAACTTTGTTCAGTTTAGAAATATTCCAGCTTTGTTCGTCAGACTAGAATCAAGCCAAAGCCGGTAGACGATGATATCCCCTGCGACCTTCGTACTCTTTCTGAGGTCGGCCATCTTGAAACCTTAACTAAAACTAGCTAAAACACAAATGGCGGTCTCCGAATTGTCGATCTGGATTGCTTTCTATAAGCAGTTGATAATTTGCGATTAGCAACTGGAGTATTTGAAACCTAGGACTTCAGCAGAACGTCAAAGCCTTTTGCGCGTCAGGGTTGTGCAAGACGGTGGGATGCATGGAATCCGTATGTGTTCTGACATCAGTGTTTTTCCCCTATATGTTGACTTTCAAATAGCTAAAAAAAAAAAAAAAAGAGAGAGAGAGATTTCTCGACTGGGCTTCTTCGTCTCCTCAAACCCTGATTGGGAAATTTGTGAACGACAGGAAGACTTCTGGTCACAGTCAAGTGGACGAGTCAACTGCGGAGCTTTTCAAAAAAAACGTATTGTCTGTGTCACGTGATCACCTGTCTCCTATTCCGAACGTGACGGATCCCTCTGGTTCCAACGACTGTCACCGCAGTACCCTGGCACTGGATGAAGCGAAAAGCGCCATTCTAGCATCTCCCGACCCTCGTCGTTTATTTATCGAGATGCATTAGCGAAATTAGATGTTCCATGGGAATTCCCTGCGAGCGCATTGGTTGCATTATTTATTAGTAAACAGAGCGCGATGGATTGGATCGAAGAAATTGCACTTTCCATCCTCTTCTTGCGCACTCGGCCAACTGTTGTCACACCTGATCACCAGACGGTATGATTCGAACAGAGGCTAACCCAAAAGCGACGTAGTGAAAACTTCGATTGGTCGACAAAGAACAGGAATCAGAATCTCGATACCAAGGAAGAAATACAGAGAACAGAAGGCAATTCCGCTTCTTTTGAAATGCGCGTGTTATATCCATTCAGTCCGCATGGTCGGTTAGGTATTCATAAATATAATAAAGTGCAAATCGACGATAGATCTGGTGATGTATAAAAGAAATAGCTAGAATTTGCTTAAAAGGCAAAGCAATGAATTTAAGAATGGCGTTATCTCAAAGAATTGATGCATCGGCAAACCTTCACAGAATCTAATGCCACTGCTTTTGGCAGCTGGGAACACGTATTCCAGAGACGTTCTTCATATACCGGGTGACTAATAGTCGTAACTTTATTCAATTAGGCTTCATTTCAAAAGTCGATGGGTAAACGTTACAACCGCTGTATTTTGTTTGTGTTGTGCCTACACTCTCGGTTACATCAGTTCTTATAACCGAAGCGAACAACGTCGTACTATTTCTATAACCAGAAGTAATTTTCTTGCTCCGAGCCGGTTGAGGTTCGGTTTAAACCAAGAAAACAGAGCTTAAAGGGGAAACATTTGTCTAGCTTTGAGTTAAACCATAAAGCGGTGGCAAGAATGAGGTTTTGTAAAAGGCAAAGCAAAAAACAAAGATATAATAATAATAATATAATAATAATAATAATAATAATAATAAATAATAATAATAATAAATAATAATAATAATAATAATAATAATGATAATGATAATAAGAATGAATGATGATGATGATGTAACATGAAATATATATATATATATATATAATTTTATGTATTAAGGCAGGAAAAAGTTGGCCGGGTTTATTGGTGACAAACTTATTCCTGACATTTGATTGGCTCTCCAATTCTTAATTAGATATTCTTTCATCCACACACCGAAAACAGCCATACTGTGCTCTTAAGATCTTTTAAACTGAAGATAGAAGACAACCGCTGACAAAAGAATTAACGCAAACGCTCCATCTTCCACAACTATGGCGCAAGACCAAACCCCCCCCAACAGCATCTTGCACATCATCGATGCCACACAAAGTATTCTGTGATGTTCTTTTGACAGAAAAACTATGGCAGTGAACATACAGGTGTTGAAAGTTTGCATTTACTTAAATCCCCCTCGGAATCAAAGACACAGACGAGTTAATATTAAAGATGTTTAAGTTGTAAATTAAGTTATTTTATTAGCGGTCTTTAGTAGTCCGTCTACTACGTCTTCATGGACTCCAGATCTAAGAGAAGCCGAATATTACTAATTTTTTTTCCTTCTTTTTGCTGTGGGATCGTCAGAATCTGAAACTGGAATCTGTACAGTAGACTCTTCTCTTTGCTGATGGACGATGGATGAGTGCTACGGATTAATAACGTCTATTAACCGAAAAATGGTGTAACAACTGCTGCCTTCACGCTATATCTGGCTGGTGCTTAATATAAAATCGAGTAAAGATGATATTTTTTTCCCTCAAGCGACCAGAATACGATACCGCCGAGAGTCAGAGAACAGATGCATTTAATTGCTCGCGATGCTCACGACGACGATGATATCTCGCTGTCTTTGAGTTCGGACCACGCGTATGTGGTAGAGAAATTCTACGGGAAAACGTAGAGGAAAGTCATCAATCAGATCTAAAGGTATGCTATGCCTGAAAGAAGAAAAAACTGTTTCGTAATTGGACGACGGGGAAGAGTTCCTCGCGCTTCACTGGGAGTTTGCGGGAAAAGACCCTGACCTTCCAGAAATGTATCCCGACAAAGCTTAGGCGAAAATTCCAAATCGGTATTGCCGTCATTTCTTTAAACTGTCTACGGCCAGCGGCTAGACGACGGTCCGACGATGAATGTTGGTCGAATGTTCGAGAAGAGCCCACAACCCGTGTGACTTTACTAGGAGAACTCTTGGTTGGATTCCACCTTCCTTCCCCGGACGACAGCTCGATCGACACAACTTCGTCCTGGTCGGACTCCGGTCAAACTGTACACGGGCGAGAATGGTGACGGGGGGGGGGGGGGTGACTTCTCGGTGACGGCGAGGATTAATGGCGAATTCCCGCAGCAGGACTCTGTCGTTTGGTCTTCTCCAAAACCAACGATTATTCAACTTCTGTAAACTTCGACTTATCCTGGCTCCGTGAGGTTACCCTGCGGATGATCGGACAAAGTTTACAGAACGGTGCTTCTTAAGGTGCACACCGAATAACACCAAACGTGATGTAGCCTGTCTCAAAATGGCGCTGTAAAAAAAAAAAAAAAAAAAAAAAAACCCGGTAGCAGACGACAGTTTTCCCACCTGCTGGTAAAACTCCAGCTCGCTGTTAATTATTTATTTTAACAGAGCTAAACAAGCACACGAGGCTAACAACTTTTCATTCAAAATATAACTACCATAATAATTATAACAACAATAAAAACGGTGTCCTCTTCCCTTTATTTATTTACTACGCATTTCTTCGAAATAGATTGGAAATTCTTTAAAAACCTGAAACAGGGGAGAGAAAAAAAACAACAACAACAGCAATGGATAATTAATACCAAAAAGAAGAAGAACTGCAGGTTATAACTGCCTTTAGCAGCTCAATTATATAAATAGTTTGTCTAATCCTCCATTCTGCGGGCATAACTGTAACGTGGTATTTCAGAAGCGGATACTCATCTCAGCCAATTCATTTCCGTACATCTTACGCCATTAATCTGTGCGTAGGATTTAAAGTGCTTAGCACGCAGAGAAAAAGTAGTTCCTCTTCGCTTTTAGAATGTTTGGTCAAAGATGCTTCGATTTTTGAATAAAAATCAAATATCGAATTTAAAAGATGCCTGCTCAATGATGCTGCAGTCGGGTTACTTTCTACGTGAGCTTTATGCTCCTATTGCCGTTGCTACCCAGCCGCATTGCAGCCAGTCGAAGTCCTAGAAGTCGGAGAGCTTTATGCGTATAAACATCCGAATTGCTATTAATCTTTATTAGAAAATGATGTCAAAAAACAACAACAAAAACAAAAAAAAAAAAAAAAAACCCGCAAAGAAAACTCGATTCAATACAAATTACTTAGAGAAATTGATTTCTGGGAATTGTTCAAAATGCAGATAGCTTAGAAAGAGTAATGCACTTCTGGAATTTAAATAGGAGCCTGCCTAACCTGATCCGACGGAACGTCAGGTAATTAGAAAGGAATTGATTGTTCTTCGGCCCGTGCCATGGATACGGAGCAATTCCTGTGTCGGGCTCAGTATCTGCAGGATTTTTATTCATTTGTGCAACTGCTTTCCATCGGGCTTGGCCTGATAAGTCGGGCAAACACAACATCAATAACAACAAAATGGCATCACCAGCGATGAGAATTTCTCGATTTTCTTTATGAATATTTAATTATGTGAATACTAAAGGAAATGCCAGTGTCACACGAGAAAAACTATAGTCGCAATTGCGCATAATAATAATAATAATAATAATAATAATAATAATACTAATAATAAAATTAATAATAATAATAATAATAATAATATAATAATAATAATAATAATACTAATAATAATATAATAATAATAATAATAATAATAATATAATAATAATAATAATAATAATAATAATAATAATAATAATAATAATTAATAATAATAATAATAATAATAAAATAATAATAATAAAGACAATTATATTTGTACGTTAGAAGATTGATGTTTTGCGCAGTCACCAGACTCGCTAGGTATCTACTTTTGTATCGAATTACTGCAAAACTTAGATATTATTTATTATCATCTATCTATATCTCAAGAAAAGGTTATTATCTCTTATTTATGAAAGAGAGAGAGAGAGAGAGAGAGAGAGAGAGAGAGAGGAGAGAGAGAGAGAGAGAGAGAGAGAGAGAGAATATGGAGAGAGAAGAGGGAGAGAGAGAGAGAGAGAATATGGAGAGAGAAGAGGGAGAGAGAGAGGGGAGAGAAGGAAGAGAGAGAGAGAGAGGGAGAGAGAGAGGGAGAGGTTGGAGGAGAGAGAGAGAGTCGCTATATGGAGAGAGAAGAGGGAGAGAGAGAGGGAGATGAGAGAGAGAGAGAGAGGGAGAGAGAGAGAGAATAGGAGAGCGAAGAGGGAAGGGAGAGAGAGAGAGGGCGAGAGAGATGAGAATATGGAGAGAGGAGAGGGAGAGAGAGATGGTGCGAGAGAGAGAGAGAGCGAGTCGAGAGAGCGATCGAGAGGATAGAGAGAGATGGAGAGAGAGAGAGAATCTCGAGGAGAGACGGCTGTTCTTTTATGCGGATCTTAAAAGTAAAAGTTTGATGTTTAAAAAATATTATTAACCGTACTAGTAAATACTGGATTCTACACTAGCTCCTATATCTAATAACGGGTTTGGTCACCTTTTCTCAAAATAACAGCCATGACACAGAATCCGCAAGTAGCTGGAAGATCTGAGGGATATTTCCCCATTCAGCCATTGATATTGTATGCAATTTAGGGAACGAGTCAGACAGAGAAGATTGTGATGCGAATGCGTCTCTCACGTTCATCCCACAGATTCTCAGGATCGAGATGCGGGAATTGTGCTGGCCATGAGAGATACCTGAAATCTTTGTCAGGCTCCTGAAACTATGAACGCACAATGCAGATACGGCAGATGGGAGCTTTGCCGTATTAGAAGTAGCTGTTCCCATCAGGGCGCGCACACACATACATTAGCCATCGCTGAGTGGGTGCACCAGATCGGATGCGATGTTGAGGTCGGCTTGGGCGTCCATTCTGCCATTTAAAGGAACCAAGGGTCATCAGGGTGTACGAGAAGGAAAAAAAAAGTTCGTCGAGGCTTGACTGGACATTTGGGAAGGGGCCACATGAGATGGGGGGTTCGAGCGATTCCTATGGCTTTCTTCAACTTTGTCTTCTCCCATCTGTGCAGAACGGGCCGCATCACTTTTCGTCGCCAGTCTTCCCCTGGTCGGGGATGAGGGGGGGTCAGCTGCCACAGTCCATTCGCTACAACGTTTTTATCAAAGGAAGCTGCACAGCAATGGCTTCGTCTTTTCTCCATATCCGTTGGACCGACAGCGCATGTGCAAAGCCTAAGTCGTACGTGTAGCGCCGCAGGGATCGCCGGTTACATCACGTGGTCGTCTGCAGCTCAGGCCGGGCTCTGAGAGGGTGGATAATTCCTAAAATGGTGGCTACCCAGTGTAAATTTAACACAGAAAAAAAGCACCAAAAGAACTTATTATTCGGTAATCTTGTAAATCCACGACATATGCGCAAATCTCTGGTTTTAAAGTATATTACCATAAATTCCGTGATCTCCCGCCAGCTAAATCACCCGGCGAAAACGACGAGACGCCTTGATGGCGGATCGTCGCCCGGACAACAACCGGGCTCCCTGGTCCGAGATACTGGTCTCGGCAACTCGGCAGCCACCCAGCCACCCAGCCATGGTCCAAAATACGATGCCGCTGCCGATAGCCCTCCATCCAAAGGCTGCGAGAAGAACGGAATGGCAAGAGACCGGCGACGTACGTGAGCATTTTAGGCCGGAGAGGGGACTGAACTGTCGTGGTTACCGTTCCTGGCGACGCGTAAGACTTCCGGAACTAAATGAACGTCACAAATCCTAACGCGTTCTTTAATCCAATCGACATCCAATCGACGCATTGGGTGAAAACCCGAAAAACTCCAAGGAAGCCCGCTCTGGGCAAAACAGAGGACGGTTCTTACCGCACCTGCTTTAATGGCCGGGTAAGGGTTTTTGAAGTAGATGAGAACAAACCTAGGCAACATCGTCTGGGCAGCTGCTTTCGATCGAGAATCGTAATGGTTTTGGTGGGGGGCAGCTTTTCTTACGATTACAAGACAGACTTGGTTACGTGGCACTGGGCACGTTAAACGGAAGACGTTGCTATGACAGCGTACAAGTAACACGCCCTCGAGTGGCAAACCTAAAAAATTCAGCGATTCTTCACATCTGAAGTCACTGACGCGCAACAATGGCCGTAAGTACCCCAGACCTCAGTCCGACTGAGCGTTTGTCACCTGGGCAGCTGAGTGAGGCAGAGGGACCCTCTTGTGCTAAATCCAGCAGAACTTAGTTGCATGCATCAAGAAGAACGGGCACAGATTCCCCAAATTTAGAACCATCGTTGTGCGAAATCTAGTTCCGCAAGCAAACGATAGCAAATCGATACTGAGTCTAGCGTGGTTCGGCCTCTGACTCCATTGAGGAAGGGCGCAGCCTGCTTTCAGTTGTGTACATGAGAGGTGATTTACCGTAAACCCTAACCCTGCTTGCAATACAAATTAATGGCAATTTCGGTCGATTTATCAATGCTGCGTTATAAGCTGTGCTTGATGGGTTCACGGCCACCATTGCTCTTGTACACTAGATCTGTCGACTGAAGTTGAGGAAAGATAGGGATGGTGCTTAATCTTCCCATACAAGGGCCGGAAACGCGGAAAAGAACCGTGTCTCTCGAAAGACGTAGAACAAAGACTCTTTGAATGCTCAAAAAATGAAAGGAAAATTGTTCTCTATTGTACTTTGCTTCCTACCCCATCTGCTCTCGTACCGACCGTGACAGTCAGCTGAACTACCAGCAGGAACCATTGTTAAGCTGACTTTTGAGCCAGTCGCCAGTATAATGAATGGCGTGTCACTCGGGTAGTGGTTGGCTGTACTAAACGACTAGAACGGTTTTGGTTTTCTAGCCAGCAAAGATGGTTACCATCTTTAGGCTCGTGGACTTAACACTTTCCCCCTCCTTTTAATTCTTAATCTTTGTTTTTACGCCAGCAGATATTTAAAAAAAAAATTACCCTCAAAGTGAAATTTTCGCACGTGTGTGTAGGAACCTGAATTTCCCGGAAACTGGGCCCTAAATCGTCTGATTTATGGCTTCACGAAGTCGCCAGGAAGATCTCTGGGATACACCGAAGTCCTCTGATCTGACATTTTTTTTTTTTTTAAAAAAAAACGCCGATTTAATTCTCTGTCTACGTCCATGCCCTGCGCATGAAGGTTTGCATCTTTTCTTGATTTAGTTCATCTAGATGCCCAAACAGCAGCCAGCCCGACGTGAGAGAGACCTCCCGGGTCCTTGGCGCCCCCTGGTGTCGGGTGGACCGGGCCGCTTGTCGGCTCGACGAACATCTCTCAGTAACGAGGAGGACTCGACAGAGAACAGGCGGCCACTTGCCTTTACGGGATGCAATGCCATTGACAGAGCCTCGTTCGGGAGTCCAACTCGCTCAACAACAACAACAGCAGCAGCAGCAGCCGCCGAAAAAAGAGAGAGCACCACACGCCGCTAAACCGCGGCCGCATCAGAGAAACGGTCGGAGACTGCTTATTCCAGGCTTCTCCATCTCCCCGATAAATGCAGTTTAAATTCTGAATGCCATTGTCGCTGTTAGACTAACGCTTCTCGGATAGAACGATCCCAACCATAAAACCGAAAGTCTGCATCTACAGACGGTAAATGCCTTTAGAATATATATATATTCGAGCACGCCAGATGCTAAGTGGGCTTCTTTCTGTTCTTCGTTAAATAAGCTTCCTGTTCTAAGAAATGCAGCATCTTGGCAGGTGCGTGACTGAGTCAGGTATATTTACTCGGGAATTTCTTGATGCTGCAAGCCCGTGCACTGCACGCTCCGCTCGGAACTGTCTGACACAAAGACGATACGACGGAATGCTCCATCTCTCCTTTTACTAACTTCGCGCGAATTCCTGCAACGAGATCCCCCCCATTTTTTTTCTCTATGGCGGTGCCAGTCGATAGAGGGCGCGGCTAGCATGGCCAGGGCGTAGAAATAATGACCACAAAAAAAAGGGAAAATGTTGGGCTAAAGAGTTGGAGGGTTGGTTAAGTGGGTGTTTTCACCGACTTCTGAGATCCGACAGAGGCGTTTGCAGCGATTCGAACCCTGGCTCCAAGGCTGCGGGGAAATAACTAACCGGTGTTCGCGGACAACGCCTAGGAGCACCGCGAAGTCGGTAAAAGGAGCTGCCAGGTAGACTCGTCATTCCGTCGGGTTTTAAAAAAGATGTTCCGTATACATTTCTCCGGAAGGACCGAGTTCGGATCCAGGTCGAGGTCGGCTCCGCTTGGCAGTTCCCTTCACCGGCCGGCCGAGCGCGTGGGTGCTCCGGCTCCCTCCCGGACTTGATAAATAGAGAATTTCAACAGGGGGTTTAACTCGTGTCCCCAAACGCTGACAAATAGACGGGCAACAACAACACCCCCCCCAATCCCACTGTATGAAAAGCACGCGTTCCCTAATCCCGTAACCAAGACAGCGGCGGCTGGAGACCCCATCCAACTCTTCTAACCAGGTGAAAATCAGACGTAAATAAAATATCTTTCCGTTAAAAGTCTGAAATGCCTCATTTTAAACGATGTAATAGTCACTTGTTTCTGTCAGATGATGAACTTCATTTTCTACATAAAGGAATTTACTGCCGGTTAGGGTTAATTTTTTGTAGTACACACAATGATACTTCTAAAATCTGACAAACCCAGTAACTCTTCCGTGTTTGAAAACTATAGGCCGACACATTTTTAGCGTTACTAATTGCTTTCGCCATTAGCTATATTTTATTATATTCCCCAGTTCTCTGTTAGGTTCTGCGAGAATGTACACTTTGCTGTTTTACTATTTTATGCTTCTTCTTCTTCTTCTTCTTCTTCTTCTTCTTCTTCTTTCTTCTTCTTATTATTATTATTTTATTATTATTATTATTATTATTAGGATAGCAAACATCCACATCCACTCTACATCACCTCATGAGAGAAAGTCTTCATAAATCATGAAGTATCATCCAAAAAAAGAAAGCCCAAGTTTACGGAATTTGTATAATGCTTTATGCATTGATCTTCTTTTAATTGCATCTTTAAATGAGATGTTATAAGAGATTTTGTATTCATAGAAACTAAGAAAAGCAGATCTGCTGTATATCTTTTACAGGCACGACTTTGGCATCTCTTTCATTTTGACGATACTTCCAATTACGGATATTGGCGCTAGATTTACCAATCTATTTGATTTTCGGAGATCTACTAGCAAGACCGTTTTAATCTTCTTTGGCCCTGTTTACATCGCCGTGGCAACAAACAATGGAAGATCTATCTGTAATATAATTCTCTACGCACACTGTACGTAACAATTAATAGAAACGTCTCTGGAAATGGATTCTCAGACGTCTATATTTAGCAACGAGAATAGCTTCCTCGAAAGGAACCGAGCTGCCTGACTATTGATCGTGAAGGGATAAGAAAAAAGGAGGAAAAGGAGTAAGAAAGCAAGAAATGTCTATTACGGATGCAGGGCAGATGCTGCCGCAAGGTTTTGGAACTATTCTATCGAGATCTGATTCGACGGAATTTTTCCAGAATGCCATTAATAAAGAAGGAAAAAAAAACCTAAATGTTCCGGAAAAGCATATTTTTACAATGCCTAGACGACATAGGATTGTTGTGTCATCGTGACGTTTTCCGTAAAAGAGAAAGAATCAGAGACAGCTAAGGAATAATAAAGAGTAATCCACGTTGTTACATATGGCAAACAAGACGCTGTCTTGAAACATCCGAAGTATCGATGATTAGTTTCCTATAAGAACTCAACTGGTTATATTCATTTTAATTCCATGAATTTTTATTTTCTTTTTAATGTATTCACTTGGAGGCGAGAAAGATAAGTAATTGCATTCAATCAAACTATTATTTAATTAACGGCCTTCGATAAAATAGTGAAAAATGGTGTTCGTTTTCGAGAGAAATACAAAATTCTCTAGGTCATCGTTGCCTTTGATTTTGCTACCATGAGACGGGACACGCGAGTTTTCGCATCCTATCCCAGCTGCTCCGCATTCTGCTATCCATGTTCTGGAACTCCTCTGACGGATCTTCATGGTCGTGTTCAGGAGTGCCAGGGATTTGGTCATTCGTGGTGCGTACGGATCGGTTGAGTGCCCCCGTATTTTAACTATATAAGAAATCGCGAGTAACGCCGGGGTAGCAGATCGGCTCATTGTCTCGTTTCCACCGACGTCAGTGTACCATATATACTGTTCTTGTTTCTCTAATAGCGCAGTAGTTCGTTCCTATGCATTTTATCTGCTCTCAGCGAGGAGACAGACGCCCCCCCCCCCAGACACTGAAATGGGGTTGTTCTGGTCAGGTGAAGCACGCGAATGCAAGCTATAAGAACAGCTACAGGAAGCTCCAGTCTGCGGAAAGCCATGCCGCCAAAGGGAAGCTTTTTTGGGGGGGTCTTGGACTTCAAAAACGAGCCGCATAGTTCAGCGATCGGACGTAAGTAGAAGTCAGTAGCAAACGTCCGAAATACTGAATATTACGATAGCGACTGTCTGACATGAGAGAAGTCACGTGGTATTTTTTCAAGCGAGTCCTGGACCGGAACCTTCGAGCTGTGAAGAGGATCGTGGAAACGAAACTCAACAACGATCGCGAAGGCGGCCGAACACGGGCAGGTGTCCGCCGGGGCTACGTCCGAAGAGAGGGAGGACACTCGTGAGCTACTCTTCACCGTGTGCAATGTCATTTGTCGTCAGCGGTGAGAAACTCGGGCGGTCCCTCTTGAAACATTTCCGACGGGTCCGGGTCTTCACAGTTCTCGGACAGTGACCGTGCGAGGATTAGTGCCGCCCAGGACAGGAATTGCCATTGGACATTTCTGCGAAGCCACGACAAAAAAAGTCTGGCTGTCCTTCTGCCATGGCGTGGGTAGCGAATTTGGGGCCCACTGGGTGGTCGGGTTTGCGAACGTACTGCGACTTCTGCCCCCCCCCCGTGCGTCTACATTTCCCGAGATGCGATTATCCGGGGCCGTAACAACAACGATCCCCGGCCTCTCTGTTTGCTTCATAATCGCCACAACAAATTATT